>JASDQU010503727.1:20600-50579 GCA_032191745.1 Picea mariana
ATTATAGTGATTTGAGTTTTTGCAGGAAGCTTGAGAACTTTTTCTACAAAAGATTCATGGGAAGGAAAAATACACGCTAGATATAATATTAGATATAAAATATTAGAGTTAACCAATTGAAAATTTATCTAAAATGAATTTAACTCCTTGATGACTTGACTATTATTTAAAACTGGGCTACTTAAAAGAATTATTTAATTTTTTTTTTTAAATCAAGCGTGATGAATCAATTAGATGTCTGAGATGGATTTTCCATTCCTGAGTGTTAAAACCTTGAAGCATTTATAATTTATTTTTTTTTGACTTGGAATTTTCTTTCAAGAAGCGTACGAGTTGAATCAAGAGAAACAACTCTTAATGATAAAGCAAGTTGAAATGACTGAATAAGTATGCTATGATGCTAAGCGGCTTGAATCTGTGTCTAGAAATGGAGAGTAGGCAATAAAGAAGGCATTTAACCGCTTACTTGATTAGGTGAAATTGGGCAGAGAAACGAGTATCCCAAGACAACATTATGACATGCAAGTTAGCTTTTAAAGAGGATAGGGTACGAGTCATATATTAGCTGCACTGAACTAGGGTGGGCATCATTTACAAGGAGGTTATCTCTGTGGCGAGCATGTTGCATCTTTCAATGCGTGCATTTTAGTGGTGGAAAGATTTACTAAATATGATTGTTGTTTTTTCCTTGGAAGTTAGCTTTTTTATGACAGGGATAGAGATGGAAGACTTTTGGTGTTCTGAAGGCCGAGTGGGCTCTAGAAAATATGTGTTCAGCCACTTTTTCTGCGACAGTTGTGATCCATTAATGGCTTGATGGGTTCCAGGTTTGGACAGGATTCTAATTGCATATACAACAGTTTCAAAGTATTGTCCCATATTACGAGGCTTTGCGAATCGATTGAGACTGTATCGGGGATTCTGTCGGTGTTGCTTATTATCAGCGGTAGAAGGGATACAATGGTGGAAGGGATACAGATTATCAAACCATCAATAAGCCAAGATGTGGTGGTTGGGTTATCTGTGGCGATCTTAATTATTTTGTTCTCAGTCCAGAGATTTGGAACTGATAAAGTTGGCAGTGCATTCGCCTCTGCTATTCTGCTTTGGTTTTTATTTATTTTTTTCATTGGCATCTACAACCTAGCCAAACCTGATACAAGCATGTTACGTTCTTTCTATCCAAAATATATCATCGACTACTTCAACAGAAACAAGAAACGAGGTTGGAATTCTCTGGGAGGAATCATTCTTTGCATTACAGGAAATGAAGCTATGTTTGTAGACCTGGGGCACTTTTCTGTTCGCTCCATCCAGATTTCCTTTATAGAACTTATTTGTCCTAGTCTCATATGTGCATATGGAAGGCAAGCTGCATATCTTAGCAAGTTTCCAAACGATGTGTCCAGGGATTTTTACAAGTCAATTCCAGTTTCTGTATACTAGCCAATGTTTATTGTTGTTGTTGGAGCCACCTTTGTTTTTTCTAGCCCGTCTTGAATTTCATGTCTTAATGCTCGAAATAGAAAGATGGTTTTCGTGTTTTCCATCTGTGGTTTCAAAATCTCTGAAGTCTTATCACGCAAGCAGCGATAATTATTGTACTCTTGAGGCGAGTTCTACTTTTCATTAAAAATTTTCCCCCTCTGTTCTACCTCGGGATTTCGTGTTTTGGATGCTATAGATCACGTAGTTCACAAGTCCCGAGCAATGAAATGGTGAAATCGCTTTAAAATTTTACCCAGGGTAGTAATGGGGGTAAAATTTTCCTAAATCACGATTAAACATCATCGGTTTTTTGCACCTCAGCATTCACTAAATCCAAAAGTCTTATTGTCGTAGCCCCGATAGATGATACCACGAAGTCTTTATTTTAGTAACTCGTGTCAAGGTTAAAGGTAAAAGCTAAGCCATGGTTAAGTTCTGTCGACAATTCACCACTTGGCGTGTTCTCTTTTAAAAATCTACACTATCTAAGCCCCGAGTTGCGAAGTCACGATAAAGATATGAACATAATTAATTAAACACTTAATTCGAGTTTATCCTCCCTTTTAATTAAAACGTATCATCGTGATCTCACGATTTCACATCTCGACATGCAAACTTCCCGGAAACTATACCTTCGAAGCTCTGGGTTGCGATATGGTGGATATAAATAATTATGTAATTAATTAAGCACCTAATCACAATTATGTTTTTATTAACCAAAGTCAATCATCGCAATTTTAGGTGTTAGAGGTTCAAAGGGTTAAAGCAAAAATTCCCGATACAACAAGTACTGAAAGATTAATTAACTTTGGTAAAACTAATTAATTAAGCTAAATCAACATCTCCCGTGATTTGATGCATGCACAGTTTATGAGGTAGTCTTGTTGATGGGCGAAATTGACTGTCCGTCAACTGAGAGAGTGGAACCAGTCCGAGGTTGTCTAATAACCCAAGACATTTGGGATGAACCACCTTGATGGGTTTAGCGACTCTGTTAGCCGATCTGAGGTCCTAAGAAAACAAAAAAATAAAACTACTCTAAACTAACTAATCTAACTAAAAATAACTATTAAAACAAACTAAACTAATCTAACTATAAAAGAAATAAAACAAACTAATAACTAATCTAACTATTCTCTATATATATAATCTACCATCTAATACTATACTAACTCTAACTAATTAAACATCTAACTACTAATGGAAATAAAACTTATTCACAAAATGTACAATATCTACAATTTACAGATTTGAATGAAAACCTGAAAAACTCATTTATATTCTGCCCTAAGATAGAGAGAGATATTTTTTGTTGATTTTATAATTTTATGGACAAGAAATAAAACAAAAAAAACTAACTAAACTAAAAAACTAATATACTAATTCTAACTACAAATCTAACTAAACATATATCTAACTAAACTACTAATATTATACTAACAAATTAACCAAACAAATAAATAACAAACTGACCTGGAAAAACGCTCCAGGTTCGTCCTGTATGTAATGATTGTTTTAGTTGATCGGAGGGAGGAAACCCACACCGAATTATCCAGAAGCTTCTTGTAAAGGATAAGATGCAGTGCTCTTCAAATATGATTACAGGACAAACAAGACATAAAAATTACAACAATCTTATGATTTATAAATCTTCACAGTTAGATAAACCTGTATGCAAAGATCTATACGAAATTATTCAATTAACAAAGAAGAGAAATCTGTGATTCATTAACTGAAACAAAGTAATTGCTCTATTTTTTAAATAATGAAAGAAATCAGATATGGATAACAGTAATTAAATCATAATCATTCTGCAATAGATTACGATAGCTAAAGTAGTATGTAATCAACTGCAAATGACATGCATAAACATGAAACAAAAGATTGATATATTGAAAAACGAAAGCTGTAGCAAAACATCAACTCTTGTCTCAGTTTGTATTAGAAATCCATAGCCTGGTTCTCCCACAAGTGAGGGTGCCCCTTATTACAAAAAATAATAAGTATTTAAAGACCTTCCACAGGGTAAAACATCCCTGTGGAAGTTATCAAACTGTTTACAGAAAATCTGGAATGATATCCCAAGTCTGACTAAACTAGGAACCTAAAATAAAACAAAAACACACAAATATCTCCTAGACTGTCCAGCATGCCCAATGCAATTTGAATGTACCTGAAAAGGGTTAAAAATGGACAAGTTAGAAGGGTATTTTATTGATAAAATGATAAAAAAATCTAATTCTATAGACTAGCTACATAATCTTGCGATTCTGTAGCTGGTCTAAATCAGACACAGAATCAGCATTAAAATCAATTCAAATCTTTCAAGAATTAAATTCAACTATTAACCAGTATCTAATAACTATTTGAAAGACAAACGGATTATTCAAATTGAAATTGTCATACTAGTTTGAGATCAAAACACGACTAAGATCAATCAAATGACTAAAGAAAGTCATATACTCTGTTTCGTTTATTGTCACAAAATCGGGTAAACATAATCGTAGTGAACAATAATGAAATGCTTTGATATCAAACTAAAACCAATACAGTTAAACAAATCGATTTCCTTATCCATTAATAGGAAACGCGATCGAATCCATATAAAAATAATAGGATCATTTCCGGATTTGATACAATTGTATTAAAATAAATGAACGATCCATCAAGTCAAAGCTGGTGTGTAAATTACCACAAACGAAATGATAATGGAATCAATCGATCAATAACATGATCTTGGAGGATTTGTTCAATCGTTTGTTATCACTAATTGGGGCAAACAAAACCAATTGATATTGAACGAAATCGTTCCTTTCAAACGAATTATAACCGAATTTGACAGAGATAACATATGTCGACCAATTCGTTTTGAAAATTAAAATCAAGCAGAGCAACATCTATGATACGAATCCAACTCATGAAAATCATTGTACTAACTGAAGATACATAGCAATCCAATCAAGACAAGAGCGAATCGAACTGTTGGGGTTTAACATAGTCATTGTGAATCAAAACCATTCCATGATTCGGGCGTAGATATCTTTTGCACAAGATTAAATGAGAATATTGTATATAAAACAAAGTTGTTCTTTCCAATTTAATAGACTACATCGTGATTATCAAACTAATTCAATTACTATGAAACCATTTCAAAAATCGAATCATAAAAACTCAATCAGATTCGATGTGATCATACCGAATCGAAACATGATCGTGCTCAAATTTTAGCATAAAAACTCATGTTCAGGTTGGATACAACAAATCCAATCGAATGTAAACCATTGATTTCGTTAACTCAAACCAAACAGACAAATGAATTAAATCCAATGAAAACCAATCAATTGCTAAACTGGGCACGACCAAATCAAAACTTCATTTAATTTTAGCAAAGCGAAAACAATGTACAGGATGACCAACATTATGACAGAGCCATTTCGAATGATAGACAGAGCTATTTGAAAACCAAACTCACATCATTATATTAATCCTAGCAATTCACAAAACAAAATGATACCGAAATTCATATCTGGATGGCAAGCAGACAGTTTGATCATGACATTTTGGAATTGACAACGGCTGTAGCTGATTCAACATTCCTAAATATGATGGAACCAATGGTTCTCTGTTTCTTGTCTTTTGCTCGAATCTCGTCCCTTTGGATTGTCAATACTGCAACTTGGTTTTGCAACGATTTGATTTTCGATTGAAGTAAGGGGATGTCGTTATAGTAGCATTCCAACCACACATCACATTGGTCACATGACGACTGTCTGGGCTTCGAAAAAGCAAGTGAGGGTTTGGTTACATTGCCGAGGGTTTTGTTAGGTAGCCTGATCCCAGGGTAGCTAGGATTGTTCTTTATGCATGGGGGTAGATTAGAAACAAAGTTGTAGGGTGGCTCGGAGCACAAACCTTGAGATTAAGGGTACTCGCTAGCTAGGAAGCATTCTATGTCTGAGTCTGAATCTTCACTGAGGACTATGGGCTTCTGCTCAGCATGAGGTTTAGGTTTATTCCTAGCCATTCTTGAGATAAGCCAAGCATTCTTTTTACCTTTGGTATCAACAGTAGGGTTACCTCTAACCTTTTTTCTCACAGGATTTTTTATAGCCTCAACCTTTTCAGCTATAACGTCGGGTAGGTCAATATCAGGGTCGACCAAGGGTTTAGGAGAGGGTAGTAGGACATGGAAGGGTACGGGTGGTTCGACCTTAGTTTCATTAACCATAGGTTTGTCAATTTGGACAGGCTCTGTATCAACAAAACCATTCCGAGAGACAAAAGCTCACCAATTATCACCATGAAGATTTAAGTGATGAACAACAATGAGTCTTATTAGGCCGTGGTGGAACAAGATACTATCAGCCTTTTCCCTTTTAAACCTCTTAGCCATTTTAGAAAGGCTACGCTGGAAGTAAAAAGTCATATTCAATGGATACCCCATAAAATTCATTAATAGTCAAAGGTGATAAAGAAAAACGAGTCCATATCGACCCTCACAGGTCACGAATTGTTTAACCACCATCAAAAGATCATTTCATCTTGGTTTAAGCGTGGAAATCGACGTACATCTGTCACAGGATGTCACTTTTCGTGAGACAAACAACAGTGGTCATGGATCCTCTTCAACTTTAGAATTTTTGAACCATCGCTGGCCCGTGGCTACTAAACCTATGCCAGAGCTGATAAATTATTCCCTAATTTTCAACTGAATGTCACCCACCTTGGCCCTACAGCCATCAAAATTTAGGGCGAACTGTTGTGAAACACACAGATTAAAACCCTCAAAACATTGTACAAAGGTGAGCCAACCGCTATCCTCCAAGTCTTTCCGGGCATTGTCGAACAATAGAAAGTCTTGGCTACCGTTCGGCTCAATTCGCACCACTGGTTTCATGGGGTCGAGCACACGGTAATTTAAGGGTTTGAATCATAGCACACACAAGAGAAGAGTGCACGAAGGGTTACCTGATGCTATCAGAGGTGAAATAGGGATAAGGGATAGGCATTAATGACATCGTGCGAAGGTGGTAGAGATTATTTGTTGGCCATGCATAATAGTTATTACCAATGGTACAACCGTCGGTGCTTTCAACCATACAAATCACAATGCACATGTGTTATAACTATGTCACTTCGATCAGTCAAATCCTTTGGTAAGTGGACAAACCATGCGCGCAATCAAACGTTATACCATAGTTATAAAACCAAACATACAAATCGAAACCAATACCAATGTTTTGACTATGTGACATGCATTGTAACAATTCATATCAAGAGTTTAACCAATGTGCCAATGCATTTTGAACTAGGTGTTATATCAAATGAAATATATCAAGGGTTTAACCATAACACCTATATATTTTATGAAAACAATGGTCAAGTAGATCAAATCAAAGAACATATAAATCCAATTAGCCAATGTATGACAAACTCAATGAGACAAAGTCACACAATCAATCCAAGAATGTCCAATGAGTACAGATCAAAAAGTTTTTCTAACTGCATAATGATAAGTGAAATGTAAGCGCAATGGGCATATCGACATGAATGATAATGACAATTAAATAATGATTTTAATGCGGCTTCGAAAGACCAAGTTTTCACGCTTACAGTCGTGAAAACAAAACGAAGGTAAGTGTGCAAAAGACGCAAAGAATAAAAGTGTCATTTATTTGAGAATTGCGACAAAAATTTAATGTTTGCAAAACATTGGTGTAGCCAGCTTATAAGACAGTGGGAAAATGTGAATTGGCTGCCAACAATGGTGACACACTGGTAGAATAATTTATCTCTGCAAAAGGAACAAATTCAGATTAGGACAACAAAGATAATTCCAACTCAAAAACAACAACCAGAAATTTGTATAAACATCATCATTAACCAACTATTCCAGCAGTGTTTTAAAATATGAAAACAGATAACAATCTTAAGACCAGCGAGTCACGATATTAAAGATAAAATATCCAATACTGTTGACAGAGCCACTGCTACCAACAGGCGTCCATAGCCTTGACAGGGTTGTCATTTAACCCACTCTGACATCTGTATCCTGCCAAGAAGTTCTAGATCATAATAAAGGACATTAAAGAGGTTTCTTATTTGCAAATTTTCATATACCCGACATTGCTTCGCTGCCAGCAGGCCTGTTCAGCACCCCGACGAAGTTTTCTTGGCGTCATGCATGCATTTACCCGCTGCAAGAAGACTTGTTCATCATCCCGGTGGGTTTACAAGCACTTCCCACAGCTCTTATTAATAATTTATTTTGTTTTGTTTTTCATAGATATATAGTTGAGCAGGGTGATGCTGAAAATCATGATATTTTAACATATGTTTTCATACCTCATCAGAATTTCTTAGAACTGTCCTTTATTTAGATCCAGAGATGTTTTATTTACAAAAAAAACTTCCTAAGATAGGGAGACATCTTCCGAGTCATTCCCTTAAGGAATAGGGACAGCGTAAAAAGATAATAGATGATCATGACAGACTCTACTCAGAGATTGAAATCAGTCAGCTTCTTTCAAACAACAGACTTTTTCCAACACAGATATAAATGTCAGAAATATACCATTGATGTTTATACAAATTTTCGTAGCAGTTATTTCAGCGAAGGAATTTTCTGTTGTCTTGGTATGAATAGCTCAGTACACAGGTATGTGTATTTCAAAGAAAATACAAACTGATAAATTCAAAAGAAAAAATCAAAAACAAAAAAGCAAATGAAAAAGCAAACAAAAGCAAAATATGTACATGATATACAAGGGTTGTCATCAAGAAAAGTATATTTTCAGGGCTTGGCCATTCACCGGATAGGTGTCAAGCTGCCCCTCAAGATTTTTCAATTGAAAAGAACTGGGACCCAACTTTTCAGCAATTAAAAATGGTCCAAGCCATAAGTTTTGAAATTTTGTGTGCTCTCCCTTTCCCTCATGTGGTTTGTCCCACTTCAAGACGAGATCACCTACTTCAAAATTCCTATCAGAAGCAGAGTTAGAATCGAACCATATTTTAACCAATAGTTTATGTTGATCTAACTTACGTTTAGCTTGGGCTCTTACTTCTTCTAGCTTCATCAAAGCATTTATTCGGTTTTCCAAAGGGGAACAATCTTCTTCTTGGATTTTCTGCGACAACTGTAGCGAAGGAAGAAGGATGTGAGGTTGATAATAGAAGGATGTGAGGTGGCAGAATTGTTTCTCTGCCATAAATGAGAAAAAAGGGGGAGTTACCTACAACATCTTTTGGTGTTACCCTATCATCCCACAACACGTTTAATAGTGCATTGTGCCAATTCTTGTCAACCATCGTTCTCTTGATAATTTTAATTAAGTTCTTGTTTGTTGATTCTGCCAATCCGTTGCCCTGAGGGTAATAGCTAGAAGAATACTTCAATTTAATTCCTTTTTCCAAAGTGAACTCTCTCATCTCAAGAGAGGAAAAGTAAGAAGCAGTATCAAATACTAAACAGTCAGGGATACCGAAACGAGTGATAATATTCGAGTTTAGAAAGGCAATTACCTGATTGGTGTTGACAGTTCTTAACACAGTAGCTTCAGACCATCGAGTAAAATAATCTGTGGTTGTCACAATAAACTTGTGTTGTTGTGAGGAAGGGGGGTTGATTGGACCTATGATATCAAGGCCTCACTGCTGAAAAGGAGAATCTACTGAAACGGGCTGCAAAGGAAAGGCTGGTTTTTGTAACCGCCCTGATGCTTTTTGACTAATATTACACTTACAACACAAGGCATGGGCATCTCTAAAAAGCGTGGGCCAGTAATAACCGGCTCTTAAAACCTTATGGGCAGTGGTGTCACCACCAAAATGACCACCAGCTTCTCCTGCATGCAACTTTAGAAAGACTTTTTCTTCCTCGTCTTTTTCAAGACAGCGCATCAGTACGTCGTCAAAACTTTGATGAAATAGGATACCATTTATCAGATGAAAGGAGGTAGACTTTAATCTCAATGCTCTTCTTTTAGTGGGATCTAGGTGACGGGGGGGTTACCCATGTTCAAGACAGAATCTTATATCGTCATACCAAGGACTAAAAGGGTTTTGTGCGCAACAGATTAGATTTTGATCATGTTGTCCTAGGTTTGACGTATCAGTTACTTCTTGCTGTCCTACTGCTGAATCAGAAACTAACTTGCATAACCCTTGGCCTCTCACTATCTGAGATGGGGTGATTTCTAAGTCATACTCCTGTAAGGAGGTGACCCAGTTAGTTCTCTTTTCACCTAGTTCCTTCTGCACTAACAAGTTCCTTACGGCTGGGTACAGGACAATGACTTTCGTCCTTGACTTCAAAAGATAGGGCTGGAAGTGCTTGACTGCTTTGAAAACAATGTAGGCTTACCGATCTACCACTGGGTAATTAAGTTCAATGCCTTTGAAAGCAGAGCTCATAAAGGCAATGGGTACTTCATTTTTTTCAGCATTCTTTTGGGTTAGGACGAAAACATAGGAACGATCAGAAGAAAAAGTGTAGAATGTAAAGTCTTGAGAAAAATCAGGGCTCATGAGAGACGGAGCGTCTATTATGGCATTCTTTATTGCATTAAAAGCTTGATTTTCTAGGGGTCCCCAGTGATATTGGGTGTCTTTCTTAATTAGGTTCTGCAAGGGTCTGACCATTTCAGAGAAGCTGGGGACAAATCTTCTCACAAAGTTAATCTGGCCTAAGAAAGACTGCATAGATTTTTTGGATGTAGGAGGGGGGAGTTTTGCGATGACTTGAGTCCTTTTGGGGTCAATAATCATCCTTTCGTTTGACACAATAAATTCTAAGAGTTTACCCTGTTCTACTGCAAAGATGGATTTTTTAGGATTCAAGGAGATGTCGTATTTACGACATCATTGTAGAATGGCTCGTAAGTGAGCTAGATGATCGTTTTTGTTTTTAGAAAATACAGTCACATCATCTAAGTAAACTACGACGGGTTGATTGATTAAGCCTTGGAAAGCAATGTCCATTGCTCTTTGGAAAGTGACACCGGCATTAATCAATCCAAAGGGCATTTTTCGATAAGCATAAGTGCCCCATGGGGTACATAAGGTTGTTTTAAGTTGGTATGGTGGAGACATCAGAACTTGGTTGTATTCTAAGAAACCATCCAGTAAAGATAGCCTCTCGGAACCAGATACCTGTTGAAGGATCTGTTCCATGGGTGGGACAGGATAGTTGTCTTTATCAGACGCTCTATTAAGGTTTCAGAAATCGACACAAAGTCGGATTTCCCCACTTTTCTTCCAGACTGGGACAAGGTTAGAAACCCATTGAGTGTGCCTAATAGGAAAAATTATCTTAGCGTTTAGTAGTTTATTCAATTCTTTTTGAACGTCGATTCGAGCTTAGGGTGCATTTTCCTCAATTTTTGTTGAAAGGGTAAGGTTTGGGGCTTCATAGGAATGACATGCTGTATGATGTTGGGGTCAAACGTTTTAAGGTCATCATACATCCATGCAAAGACATCTTTAAATTCTTTGAACAATTTAATAAATGCAACTTTTTCTTGTTCAGAACATGCTACCCCTAGATTAATGCACTACGGATTGTCCTTAGTTCCAAAGTTTACCTTTTCATAAGATAACGAGGAACTATTGGTTTTACAGTTGATCATCTTTTTAAATTTATCTTGAAGATCATAAAACTTCTCTAATCTAACTACAAATTTAGGGATCAAGTTTACCATATCCGATGAATATTCAGGAGTTCTCGGATCTAGTATTACCGTAAAATCACGCAAATTGTCGTCATGTGTGTGTTTGTCTATCATCACGCCTTGAAAGTTTTCTTCCATGTGAAAAAAGTTAATAATCTGTTGATCGTCATCAAAGACTCTCCAGTTCATGATGTTGTCAGGAACGGATGGTCAGAACAACAGCTCAACGGAGAATGCATCTGGGGACAAGCCTTCTGTAGGAAGAAGTTTAGAAGATACATTAGCTAATAAATCTACTTCAGAGTTATTCAATCTAGGGATGGAATTTATATTGAAAGCAACAAATTTATTCATTAAATTCCATACCTCAGATTGGTAGCTTTTGAGGTGCGGAGACAGACAGTGGATAGAATCTCTTACCTATCTAACCACTATTTCGGAGTCGCCAAAGACGGTTAAATTTTGAATGTTCATATCTGAAGCTTTTCTAAGACCTTGTAGTAAAGCCTCATATTCTGCAGTGTTGTTAGTACATTCAAATTCCAACCTACATGCAATTAATGTTTTGTTACCTGCCGGATCGATAATAACGCAGCTTGCACAAGATCCTTCTTTGGAATTTGACCCGTCGAAATAAAGAGACCAAATTTGATTTCCATCAAGCGCATGGGATAGTTGCGTGGAAGTTGTTGGCTGCATATATGCTACAATCTCGGACAGCTGTTCTGGATTGGTGATTGATGAAGCCTCAGCCATGAAGTTTCCGAAGAAGGTATCCATTTCTTGTACTTCAGGTGAATCAACAGAAGGTGTAAACGGTTCATTGGGATCGTTCAAATCTGTGACCATGAACTTAAGGTAGCGTTCACGATTTACCTTGATTTTACTAGGCTTGCCGTTGTCTAGGAGCCATAGGTGAGACCAATCTGTCGCGAAATAGCTGTGTAGCTGCTCCGACCAGTCCCTGCTTAAAAACAGACCATACACTTCTGGAATATCCACAACAATTATATCAATAACTTGATGAACCTTGGGGTTAGACGAAAATCTAATAAGCACATTCTTTAGTTTGCCTATAACTTTAACATTGGTCTGATCAAGTTGTATGATTTTTAGAGTAGATGGTTCAACTTCTGCATTAATCTTTTGGCTTATAGACCATGGCATCACATTGGATGACACTCTTGAGTCTACCATACAATTTTGCACGTTTCTATTAAATATTTCGAAAGTTAACAAAAATGGAGGTACATTTTTGCGAGTACTAAGAGTAGTAGCTTGAGGCTTTTTACTCACAGTTTCTAAAGCTACTTTATCTACATTATTTACATTATTTACATTACTTACAGGAAGGCTTCCTTTATCTTGAGGATCAGGATTGTTTTTAGTGGAATTCTTCTAAGGAACTTTGTTCTGCACAACCTTATTACCACTTGAATTGCCATATTTGCCATTCTCTGAGATATTCTGTAACATTTTTTGTAGCAGAAATGGAAATTTCAATAACTCATAAACAAAAATGTTAGCTCTCAACTTTTTAAGATCTTCAACTAAATTGTAATCTAAGTTGGGGTTCACATTACTTTGTTTAGTCTCAGCTAATTTAGACTGCTTTGGAGGCGAAGTTGTAGTGTTTTTGGTAGAAGGTTTGTTAGTTGTCTTACTCCTGGTATTATAGAGATGCACTGTCTCGAAGTTAGCTTCAAAGATGTTATTCGAGAAGTGTCCAAAAATGTTTGGAGAAGACTCTTCTTCTTGAAATGTCTCTTGTTCGACTACCTCCTCAGGAATATCAGGAGGCATCAAGTTATCTTGGGCTTCTAGAATTGTTTGAAGAGCAAATTGCAGACTTTCTAGATTAAGGCCTTCGGTGGTTGGATTAGGATGGTTGGTAGGAAAAGGCTTCCAGAACGGGGGTTTGTAAGGTCCTTTTCTCGAAGAAGCTTCTTCTGTCGTCCTTTTTAATTATATAACTTGATTTGACAGTTTTTGAACAACTTTAGTTAAGTTTTCTAAATCAGAGCTTTCAGGTTGTGTTTTACTTTGAGTGGGTCTGGGGAGGATTTCAATCTTCTTTTTGGAAAAGGAACTAGTCTCTGTTTCGTTGCTAGTAGAGTCTTTAAGACTAAGTATATATTTTTCAATATGACTGGCCTCCTCGAAGGCTTCTAACAACATGGCTTTCTTAGATCATTTAACCCAAATAGCTATACTTTGATGCAAAGATTTAGTGTAGTATGTTATTATAAGATTCTCGGTAGGCATGGAATCGGCAGGGATTCGGTTTTTAAGTGTTAAGAATATTTTATTAAAGTCTTTAACTTTTTCTTTTGGGTTCATTCTTAAGCTAGAAAGGTCCATGACTAGGACTTCCAGAGGCTTACCGTCTTCAAACTTTTCCAAAAAGAATGACTCAAACTTTTCCCAAGACACGATGGTATGGGGTTGTTGGGAAAAGTACCATGTGGATGCATTGCCCTCGAAAGTATAAGGGAACAACCTACAAACAACGTCTTCATGTTCGACATTGCGGAGTCTTATGGCTAACATAAAAATTTTAATGTGATCTTCAGCGATTTGTTTTGAGTCGGGGTCAAACTTGGGAAGCCATTTCTCCGGATGTTAAGGTAAAGGATGCTGAGCTCCAGGTATGGCTACGACATCTTGATCAAGCCAGGGTCTAGCGGGGTTGTTCTGATTTTCCATTGGTGTAGTGGGTGTGGAAGGCTGAGAAGGGGAATTGCCTTCGTCAGAGGGACCTCCTCTCGAAGAGGAAGGAGATGATGGAGGTGGTGAAGGAGGTATCCTAGATCCTCCTTCAGCAGGATTTAAGATTGGATATGAAGGATTCACAGTGAGGTTAGTGCCTCCTAATTGTTCTCTGATATAAGAGAAATCCAAAGGTTGGTCCAATGGACGGTTATCTTGCCTCAAATGGGCCAAGGCACTATGAGTTCTTATAAGAGATTGACGAACAATCTCTTGTATGTCACTACCTGTAGGATTAGGGCTTGCTGGCTCAACTGTGATCCGTGAATCGTTGGTTGAAGTGATTGTTGTTTGAAGGATAATATTATCGTTTGAATGGCTTCTAGTCACTATAGGTGAGCGATTAGGTGGTGGAGGAGTCTTGCGACTACCTCGTTCCATTAATTAAATTCAAGCCCTCCTTCTAGTGCCATTTTTTGACGGGCAAAATTGATCGTCCGTCAACTGGGAGAGTGGAACCAGTCCGGGGTTGTCTAATAACCCAAGCCGTTTGGGATGAACCACACTGACGGGTTTAGCGGCTCCGTTAGCCGATCTAAGGTCCTAAGAAAACAAAAAAAGAAAACTACTCTAAACTAACTAATATAACTAAAAATAACTATTAAAACAAACTAAACTAATCTAACTATAAAATAAATAAAACAAACTAATAAACTAATCTAACTATTCTATATATATATACAATCTACTATCTAATACTATACTATCTCTAACTAAGTAAACATCTAACTACTAATGGAAATAAAACTTATTCACAAAATGTACAATATCTACAATTTACAGATTTGAATGAAAACCTGAAAAACTCATTTATATTCTGCCCTAAGACAGAGAGAGATATTTTTTGTTGATTTTATAATTTTATGGACAAGAAATAAAACAAAAAAAACTAACTAAACTAAACAACTAATTTACTAATTCTAACTACAAATCTAACTAAACATATATCTAACTAAACTACTAATATTATACTAACAAATTAACCAAACAAATAAATAACAAACTGACCTGGAAAAATGCTCCAAGTTCGTCCTGTATGTAATGATTGTTTTAGCTGATCGGAGGGAGGAAACCCGCACCGAATTATCCAGAAAATTCTCATAAACGATAAGCTGCAGTGCTCTTCAAATATGAGTATAGGACAAACAAGACATAAAAATTACAACAATCTTATGATTTATAAATATTCACAGTTAGATAAACCTGTATGCAAAGATCTATACGAAATGATTCAATTAACGAAGAAGAGAAATCTGTGATTCATTAACTGAAACAAAGTAATTGTTGTATTTTTTAAATAATGAAAGAAATCAGATATGGATAACAATAATTAAATCATATCATTCTGCAATAGATTATGATAGCTAAAGTAGTCTATAATCAACTGCAAATGACATGCATAAACATGAAACAAAAGATTGATATATTGAAAAGCGAAAGCTATAGAAAAACATCAACTCTTGTCTCAATTTGTATTATAAATCCATAGCCTAGTTCTCCCACAAGTGAGGATGCCCATTATTACAAAAAATAATAAGTATTTAAAGACCTTCCATAGGGTAAAACATCCCTGTGGAAGTTATCAAACTGTTTACAGAAAATCTGGAATGATATCCCAAGTTTGACTAAACTAGGAACTTAAAATAAAACTAAATCACACAAATATCTCCTAGACTGTCCAGCATGCCCAATGCAATTCGAATGTACCTGAAAAGGGTTAAAAATGGACAAGTTAGAAGGGTATTTTATTGATAAAATGATAAAAAATCTAATTCTATAGACTAGCTACAGAATCTTGTGATTTTGTAGCTGGTCTAAATCAGACACAGAATCAGCATTAAAATCAATTCAAATCTTTCAAGAATTAAATTCAACTATGAACCAGTATCTAATAGCTATTTGAAAGACAAACGAATTATTCAAATTGAAATTGTCATACTAGTTTGAGATAAAAACATGACTAAGATCAATCAAATGACTAAAGAAAGGCATATACTCTGTTTCATTTGTTGTTACAAAATCGGGTAAACAAAATCGTAATGAACCATAAAGAAATGCTTTGATATCAAACTAAAACCGATACAGTTAAACAAATCGATTGCCTTATCCATCAATAGGAAACGTGATCGAATCAATATAAAAACAACAAGATCATTTCCGGATTTGATACAACTGTATTAACATAAACGAATGATCCATCAAGTCAAAGTTGGTGTGTAAATTACCACAAACGAAATGATAATGGAATCAATCGATCGATAACAGGATCTTGGAGGATTTTTTCAATTGTTTGTTATCGCTAATTGGGGCAAACAAAACCGATTGATATTGAACGAAATCGTTCCTTTCAAACGAATTATAACCGAATTTGACAGAGATAACATATGTCGACCAATTCATTTTGCAAATTAAAATCAAGCAGAGCAGCATCTATGATACGAATCCAACTCATGAAAATCATTGTACTAACTGAAGATACACAATAATCCAATCAAGACAAGAGTGAATCGAACAGTTGGGGTTTAACATAGTCATTGTGAATCAAAACCGTTCCATGATTCAGGCATAGATATCTTTTTCACAGGCTTAAATGAAAATATTGTATATAAAATAGAGTTGTTCTTTCTGATTTAATAGACTACATCGTGATTATCAAACTAATTCAATTACGTTGAAACCGTTTCAAAAATCGAATCATAAAAACTCAATCAGGTTCGATGTGATCATACCGAATCGAAACATGATCGTGCTCAAATTTTAGCATAAAGCCTCATGTTCACGCTGGATACAACAAATCCAATCGAATGTAAACCATTGATTTCGTTAACTCAAACCAAACAGACAAACGAATTAAATCCAATGAAAACCAATCAATTGCTAAACTGGGCACAACCAAATCATTCAACCAAATCAAAACTTCATTTAGTTTTAGCAAAGAGAGAACAATGTACAGGATGACCGACATTATGACAGAGCCATTTCGAATGATAGACAGAGCTATTTGAAAACCAAAATCACATCATTATATTAATCCTAGCAATTTACAAAGCAAAATGATACCGAAATTCATATGTGGATGGCGAGCAGACAGCTTGATCATGACATTTTGGAATTGACAATGGCTGTAGGTGATTCAACATTCCTAAATATGATGGAACCAGTGGTTCTCTGTTTCTTGTCTTTTGCTTGAATCTCGTCCCTTTGGCTTGTTAATACTACAACTTGTTTTTGCAACAATTTGATTTTCGATTGAAGTAAGGGGACGTCATTATAGTAGTGTTCCAACCACACATCACATTGGTCACATGACGATTGTCCGGGCTTCGAAAAAGTAGGTGAGGATTTGGTTACATTGTCGAGGGTTTCGTTAGGTAGCCTGATCCCAGGGTAGATAGGATTCTTCTTTAAGCATGGGGGTAGATTAGAAACAAAGTCGTAGGGTGGCTCGGAGCACAAACCTTGAGAGTAAGGGTACTCGCTAGCCAGGAAGCGTTCTATGTCCGAGTCTGAATCTTCACTGAGGACTATGGGCATCTTCTCAGCATGAGGTTTAGGTTTATTCCTAGCCATTCTTGATATAAGCCGAGCATTCTTTTTACCTTTGGTATCAATAGTAGGGTTACCTCTAACCTTTTTTCTCACAGGATTTTTTATAGCCTCAAACGTTTTAGCTATAACGTCGGGTAGGTCAATATCAGGGTCGACGGAGGGTTTAGGAGAGGGCAGTAGGACATGGAAGGGTATGGGTGGTTCGACCTTAGTTTCATTAACCACAGGTCTGTCAATCTGGATAAGCTCTGTATCAACAAAACCATTCCGAGAGACAAAAGCTCGCCAACTATCACCATGAAGATTTAAGTGATGAACAACAATGATTCTGATTAGGCCGTGGTGGAACAAGCTACTATCGGCCTTTTCCCTTTTAAACCTCTTAGCCATTTTATAAAGGCTACGCTGGAAGTAAAAAGGAATATTCAATGGATACCCCATAAAATTCATTAACAGTCGAAGGTGATAAAGAAAAACGAGTCCATATCGACCCTCACAGGTCACAAATTGTTTAACCACCATCAAAATATCATGCCATCTTGGTTTAAGCATGGAAATCATCGTACCTCTGTCACAGGATGTCACTTTTCGTGAGACGAACAGTAGTGGCCATGGAACCTCTTCAAGTTTAAAATTTTTGAACCATCGCTGGCCCGTGGCTGCTAACCCTGTGGTAGAGCTGATAAATTCTTCTCTGATTTCCAACTGAATGTCACTCACCTTGGCCCTACAACCATCAAAAGTTAGGGCCAACTATTGTGCAACACACAGATTAAAACCCTCAAAATGTTGTACAAAGGTGAGCCAACCTCTATCCTCCAAGTCTTTCCGGGCATTGTTGAACAGTAGCAAGGCTTGGCTACCATTCGGCTCAATTCGCACCACTGGTGCCATGGGATCGAGCACACGGTAAGTCCAGGGTTTCAATCATAACACACACAGGAGCAGAGTGCACGAAGGGTTACCCGATGCTATCAGAGGTGAAAGAGGGATAAGGGATAGGCATTAATGACATCATGCGAAGGTGGTGGAGCTTATTTTCTGGCCATGCATAATAGTTATTACCAATGGTACAACCACCGACGCTTTCAACCATACAAATCACAACGCACATGTGTTATAACTATGCCACTTCGATCAGTCAAATCCTTTGGTAAGTGGATAAACCATGCGTGCAATCAAACGTTATGCCATAGTTATAAAACCAAACATACAAATCGAAACCAATACCAATGTTTTGACTATGTGACATGTGTTGTAACAATTCATATCAAGAATTTAACCAATGTGCCAATGCGTTTTGAACTAGGTGTTATATCAAATGAAATATATCAAGGGTTTAACCATAACACCTATATATTTTATGAAAACAATGGTCAAGTAGATCAAATCAAAGAACATATAAATCCAATTAGCCAATGTATCACAAACTCAATGAGACAAAGTCACATAATCAATCCAAGAATGACCAATGAGTACAGATCAAAAAGTTTTGCTAACTACATAATGATAAGTGAAATGTAAGTGCAATAAGCATATCGACAAGAAAGATAACGACAATTCCATAACGATTTTAATGCGACTTCGAATGACCAAGTTTTCACGCTTACAGTCGTGAAAACAAAACGAAGGTAAGTGTGCAAAAGACGCAAAGAATAAAAGTGTCATTTATTTGAGAATTGTGACGAAAATTTAATGTTTGCAAAACATTGGTGTAGGTAGCTTATAAGACAGTGGAAAAATCTGAATTGGCTGCCAACAATTCTTAATTTTTCCTTACGCCAATTGACATTTCGAACCACCAAAATTTATGGCATTAATTATAAACAAGGTGAATCGACAAATAAAGATTGGGTTTTTATTGCTAAATTTATTTTTAAGCTTGATTTGACCGATCTGTTCTTGAAAAGTACCGAGTTTTCGAATATATAGAGCTATTATTTGTTATAACAAATTCATTTCTATATTACACAGAGCACACTTTCTCAGCAAGCTAACTTTTGTATGTATACATATTTTTATCGCAGAAGAGCTAAAGCAGGATCTCCCATCATGGCCCCATGAAAAACATCTAAAGCTAGTGTTGAGGTTTCAGGACAAGGTTCGGACAACGTCACTGATACTTCTCCTCGAAGTGTCGACTCTGTCCCGAACTGGTCGTTTGTTTCTGATGTTCTGCAGGCCGAATTAGTGGATTATTCTGATGATTCTAGTGACAATGAAAAAGATGACATAACCACCAAATATAAGATCTCCATTCAATCGGGAATGCATAAAGTAGCGGCCAGGCCACGACTACTCCCCTACTATGATATGGTTTGATGGGCATTAGACCATGTGGACATACCAACCAGAACCATCATGAATGAGCAGAATGTCACCATCGAGACTTTCAGACCTGAACATCTGCAAGCTATGTACAAGTTGCCCACAACGTCCAACCTTACATATGATGTCGAATTCTTGGAAAAGTTCAAACAGAAGGAATTTGTGCAGTATGAAAAGACTATGTCTAGCTTAATAAGAGATTGGGTTTTGCACCCTGCGAAGTTCAGGGCAGACAGTAATGGTATATATTCAATAGCTTCCTTGGAACCACAGTTCAAGTATGTGGCTATGATGACCTGCAGATTATACGGGAGAGAGGACACCTCACACTTCTTTCTTCAATGGGTGCCACTAATACATCAAGTCACCAAAGGCTGTTCTTTCGACTGGGAGAAAATGTTGTCTGATAGTTTGACCAGTCAGGTTACAAAGTATCGGGCATAGAAAGAGAGTGGAAAGACTTCTTCATTTTTTATGTCTACATACATTATGGACGTCGTGTGTTTTCTAACACCATTTCCCTTAATGAGTTGGAGTTGGAATCTAGCAGAGGACGAGCCCATCCACGTCTATCATTCAAAATTGTGGGAAAACAAAGCAGCAGATTTCGTATATGAAATCTTCAACTGGGTGATGGTACCGCTGCATGTCACTATTTTTGACCACCCGCCACCCAAGATCTCGGACAGTATAGTGACGAATTTGAGCAGTATAGATGACTAGTATGTAGAAGCTGAATTCTCATATCTCAGAGTTTTCAGGGCTTCTGTTCCCCCACATGCATTGCCATTATTCATCCCCGAAAAGATGGCTTGTTGTGAGGTTGCTAGACAAACAGTAATCAATGGTATAAGCAAGGAGCTTAAGGGATACTCAAAAAAGGTATGGCCACCTTTTCCTGTTCATTTATATTCATATTATTTGTTAGATTTTGGGCATGCTAAAGCTGAGGCAGCAGCCCTGGAAGACCTAAAATTGGTCCTTATTGAATTCAAGAAGCACGATCCGCAAAGGGTCGTGAGTAATCATTTGGCTAGTTGCGGACTCAAGAGATTCAAACATGAAAATTCACCCTCGGATGACATTTTTCGAGGCGCAAGATCTTATTCTAAGATTTTAGCTTAGATACAAACCTTGGCACCTGAAGAGAGGGTCAATGTTCTGAAATTCCAAGAACATCGACGCAGTTGTCTTCCCACAATATTACGAGGTGAGAATCTGAGTACAGCGGAGGTGAAACAAAAAGATGTCGAAGGCTCCAAAGATGCGACACCCAGTCAAGAAAAACACCAGGACGGGGAAGAGAAAACTAAGAGTCCAAAAGTAGAGATAAAGACTCCCGACCTGTCGAGAAAGCAGACTCCGGTTACTACCCCAGGGCAATCAACCAAGAAAATCGGAGACCCCATCACATCCATTACTCCCTTGCAGTCAACTCAGGGAAATATTGACACTCCCTCCAAATGAGTTCTTCTTTGATAAGAAAAGAAAGGTCGTGATAAAGAGAGAATTCTATTAGCAGGGGGAATCGACAGCCAAGAAATATAAAGTATTGACTGATGGGAAAGACAAGAGGAATGAACAATTCACGACAGAAATAGCTGTGACATTAGGGGCATATGCCACGATGAATCAATTTTCAGTCGGGGTTTTGAAAAACCAGCTGAAATGAAAAAATTGCCTCATCAAAACCCTAGAAGCCATACTAGCCACTGCAGAGGAGGCTGCCAAGGACCAGGCGAGTGTAGGGATAGAAAAAGCAAGGTTGGCCGATAAAAGTGAGATAGAGCTGCTCAAGACTAAGCTTGAACAAGCAGAGCTAGTGGTTTAGAATGGTCAGATACAAGCGGGCTAGCAAAAAGACTTGATCGAATAGCTACAGGCCAGTGTGGAAATCACCGAAAGCAAAGTTATAAATATCAGGATGTTCTAGTCCCAGGCGATGGAGATTCAGAGAAGAGTTTCTGCAGCCCAGTAAAATTTACTCACCAAGGTAGAGGCGATTCGGGACAACTTCTTGCTTGTTAATCAAGTTTTGGAAAATTTATCTGTTAGAGAAAGAGAAGCTGGAGCAGCATGGGTCACCTTTCAAGAGGCTGTGATAGCTACAAACAATAGGGAAACGGGAAGTACTCCCAGGTTTACCATTTCGGAGCAGACCAGAGGAAATATTCTATTAAAAGAATGGGTACACAACATCTCGGAAGGTAAGCTGCAAGCCAAGAGGGTAACAAAATCCTTAGAAGAGGCTTTCAGTTCTATAGATGGTAATCTGCTAGGCATTGATAGTGGAGGTAATGCCAAGTCATTGATTCAAATGAATATGGAAAAAATATCACTTGATTTAAATGAAAAAGAAGAAAGAGATTCGGTCAAGATCTCACAAGTGATTATGGCAGACATAGTCCAAATAGATAAATGTATGATTAAACCAAGTGTGCAATTGTGCGCTATCGACATCATAGACAGACAGATGGAAGAGAGGTTGCTGCAATTATCCCAAGATTGTTAGTCTTTTGAAGCCAATTGTCAAGAAGAACCGTCAAGGCTGATATCTCGGTTGGTGGAAAGGTGTGTCACTTGTACCGAGCATGTGCGAGGACAAACTTCTGGCACCAAATAAAGACACAGAGAAAGAAATGGAATGATTTCTCTCCTCCTTATCATAACTGAAAGTTTTGCAATGATTGAGATTCCATCTTATTGTAAAACTGTATAAATATACCATAGAAAGAAAGAAAAGAGGTTGGACCTTTTTGTGTCGATTGTAATAGAGGTTTTACATCTTGAGAGTTAATATAAAGAAAATCTGAACATTCTCAATTCCATCACGACTGTGTTATGAGTTTGTTTTCTTGTATCTCATATTTTGTTTCATTTCATATTCGTATTTGATGAATTCTTCACTATAATTTAGTGCAACCTCTACTATAGTGAATGAATTTTGTTTTTCTATATTGTTTACTGTTTTTCCTCTGTACCAGCTATTAGTAGGTATAAGACCAGTCAACACTTTCAGAATTCTATATATATATATATTTTATGCTTCATCAGGTTATTTCTTTACATTTTTCTTCTTTTGTTTATACGTGAGATTCTCCCTTGATAGGATCCTTACTAGATAGACATCTAAATGTTTTCTCCCACCTCATACATTTTATTAAAATATAACCCAGTTACAAGAAAGATCCTTTGATTTGCACCTCTTTTTATTCCTGAAACTGTAAACTCTCTTTTATACGACTGAATTGAGACAACACTTAATTTCCCCTTGAGGTTTCCTTATTTTTTTGTTCCTCCGTGACTGTTCCTGTATCAACACAGCCCAATATCAAACCCAGATTATCAAATCAAACACACATTGCCTTAAACCTTTTCGATACTATTCTTAAAACAACCACTACCCAGGTTGAACTCGAACGTTCATGGGCAACGATTGAAGAGGATATAAAAATCTAGGAATAGTTGGAAGCTAGACAACGCCAACACAGAAATCACCCCTAGTTTCCCTTGTCGAAGGTTTATGTTTCTCTTTTCTCTACCCTTTACCCACTTTCGGATGCCTAGACACTATACTTCTAAGCCTTAAGTACATACTCTAGAACAACATCTTTTTGTCATCGTTGTCGGGGACCGAAGTTACGAAATCTTTTTCCCTGGGAAATCAACATTTTTTTTTCGTTGAAAGTGTTACCCTTTGATAGTAAACAAAGAGTACACACCTTTTTAAGGCTTTCCAATCTTTCACTTGGTGACTCCACAAATAATAAACTGGCATCTGGTCGAAGGAATACCAGACAAAACCTAGATGGTAAGCAGATTACACCCATTACCGATCCCAAGAAGATTCTAAAGGCGAGCAACTCTCTTAATCCAACCGCTGCAGTCTATAAGCATAAACAACCACAACTGAAGACTAAGAGTTCTTATGAACCTTCAACTTCATGCAATCCTCTCTTTGATACTAAAGATCTAACGTCAAACTGCTCTGAAGTTAGGAGTGAGATTCATCTGAAAATCCCCTTAGTACACAAAGGAAAGGGCCCTTTTGAAAGTTCGTCGGCAATTGACATACCATCTTTTCTTCAGTTAAATTTCGCGACCTCACCTAATTCTGAAGAGTGTGTCACACATTCGGTTTCCACACCCGTCGGTTCTCCTGATTTCGTCTCTTGCAAATCTGAGGAACCAAGTCCTCACATTCCTTATCATTCATCGTTGGATTTTCCTCTTCACGAAGAAAATAAAGATTCACTTTTAATTTTCCGAAACCCCCTTTATGACTTTCCACTAATAACGATGGTAGCCACCGGAGGAGGAGGTGGAGGGGATATCAGAGGAGGAGGGGGAGGAGCTCTTGTAGGAGGAAATAGAGGCCAAGGGCCTGCCCCCCCTCCCAGAGTGTTTTTGAAAGTTGCAGCAAGATACGCTCCCTTGGTATTTCCTGTTCCTCTGCACGACCTTCCCGAAAATTATATAAAAAATTTGCCAAAATTCACTGGGGAAGGAGATCTGACCGCAACCGAACACATTAATTTCTTTGATCAATTCGTAGACATCCTAGGTATCGAACATGAGGATGTGTATTTGAGGCTTCTTGTCCAAACCTTCAAAGGCTAGGTCTAAACTTGGTTTTGGAGTCTACCTGCAGCATCTATCTTGTCTTATGATGACTTGGAAGATGCTTTCCTTAGACAATGGGGTGAAAGAAAGGACCACCTATATTATTTAACCGAATTTGTGTCTTTAAGAAAAAGGAATTCAGAAACATTTATGGATTTTATTCAAATATTTAACAATATGTATAACAAAATCCTAGCCGAGGTTAAACCATCACAACCCGTGGCCAAAGTAACTTTCGCAGGGGCTTTTGAACCGGATTTTGCACTCCTTTTGTGAGAAAGAAGGGGAGCCACTCTAAACCGAATGCAGGATGGTGCTGTAGAAATTAAGTCGAATATGATGGCTTCTGGTAAGCTTAAAGCTAAAGTAGAAATGAGAAATCGAGAAACTAAATGCTTTAGAGAACAAGCAGGTCTGTTAGGGTCTAATAGATCCACAGATGACAAAGTAGACGATATGGCCAGGGTAATGAAAGAACTATCTAATAAAATATACAGAATGTAGCTAGAATAGGCCAAAGCTGATTCTTTCGCCAAAAAGGATTTCAAGAGGAACTCCAACCCCCTGAACCAACAAAGACAGATAAAAAATGAAGATCAAAAAATACAAGCTCCCCTAAAGAGAAATTTTTTTATAGGAAAGAACGATCTCCAAGATTTCGGAGATTCGGATAATGATGTCACAAACTTCGATGATGACTGCACACAACCGTATCTGACTAGAGAAGATTATGAAAAATCTCTAAACACTCAACAATCGTTGGTTAAGGGTGAAGAAAGTGATCATACTAACCTTTGTGGCTCTCAACAAGAAACTGAAATGATAATGGTCGAGATCCAACCTAAGTACAACTTGAGATCTAAGAGTAAGCCCATTTCAACTACTCAACCTAAGAAAATCCTCCCAAGAGTTCAAACTTATGAGCCTACTCTGGAAGAGACCCTATTACCTAACAACAAAGCGAAAGTAGTAAGCACACGAGAGTCTGAAGTAGGAAAAGTTGAGACCCAAGCACAAGGAACCGAAATGTCTAATAAAATTACGCCTTCAACCAAGACCATGAGTAATAAAGCAGTCCATACGAATAAGTTGGAAAGGAAGGATTCAAAAGTCCCAACTAAAGAAACAGACAAGGTGAGCGGAGTTTTCAGTTTTGAAAATGAGATAAATAAAATTAAGATACCAATCCCTCTGGTAGAATTAGCAAAAAAAACCGTTTATCGAAAGCAGATTACCAAAGTGATGGGTGTCTCAAAGCTAGAAAGTCAATCTGATGTTTTAAACCTAGAAGATGACAAACTTAACATCACTTTTGGTCCACATTTTGAAGGGGCCAAAGACACTATTGCTCCCTTTTATATCACTTTAAATGTATACGATCAATTGCTACATAATTTCATGTTAGACTCCGGAGCCTCCCATAACGTTATGCCTAAAATTATTATGGACAAGTTGGGTCTCTAGATCACCAGAACTTACAGAGATATTTACTCTTTTGACTCGAGAAGGGTTAAGTGTATGGGAATGATAAAGGATTTAGTAGTTACCCTGGCACAGGTCCTGGTTAAGAGTATCTTGATGGATGTGGTTATTGTTGATATTCCTCCTAAGTATGGATTACTGTTGTCTAGGTCATGGGGAGCCAAGCTGGGGGGTTTTCTTCAACTGGATATGACGTTTGCCACAATTCTTGTGTTTGGTGGGAAATTTACTCAGTTGTACAGAGAAATGAGGTTAGCGTATATAGTAAGTAACCCTCAAAACCTGAATAATTTCCCTATTTACATTGCGGATCAATATTTAGGAAATTGTATCTTATCTTTTGATGACGGTTTAGATGGTTTTCCAGAGGAAAACAATATAGAGCAGGAAGAGTCAGGTTACATGACAGAGGATTTGTGTAGCACCGGTGTCTAGAAAATGTTTTTTGACGGTGCCTCATCTTGTGAAAGGGCTGGTGCAGGAGTTCTTTTAATGGCTCCTGAAGGAAAGTTTGTTGTTCCTTTTTCTTACAGACTGCAATGGGATATAGATTATACTAACAAAGTATGTGAATACGAAGCGTTGGTCTTAGGATTAGAGGCTACCAGGAAGCTAAAAATAAATAACTTAGAGGTATACGGAGATGCAGAGTTAATAGTCAAACAAATAAATCGACAGTACCAAGCCAAGCATCCTAGATTAAGATCATACAGGAATTGTGCCTGGGATCTGATGGAAAACTTTTTCTCATCCATAAATGTCCACTTCATCCCACACACATAGAACTTACATGCTGATGCATTAGCTAAAGCAGCTTCAACCTTCACTCCTCCCATGACTTTCAAATTGAAGTATCACATAGAGATCAGACACAGACCATCTGTACCGGATAACATCCAGCACTGGCAGGTTTTTGAGGATGATGAGCAAATTAAGAAGTTTCTTGAAGCAATAGGTGATTTTTCCGAAACCCACGCAGATCAAGAAAACCATAATGACAATATATGGATCATGCAAGAAGGGGAAGACCCTCAAATCTTTCAAGACAAAATCAAAAATCATCGCATGATGGTCCTTAAAAACAACTAGATTCTGAAAGGATTGATTCCTCTGGAAAGACTTTTTGATCAAAATGACATACCTGTGAAATCCGCCTTACAAACCCAACCAAAAGAAGTGGAGGAATGTCATATAGGAACCAAAGAAGAATCCAGGATGGCAAAAATATCCAAATTCCTCCCTCCCGAAATAAAAAGTAAGTATAAATACCTACTCAGACAATATAAGGATGTTTTTTCCTGGTCTTATGATGAGTTAAGGACATACGACACTTCCGTAATTGATCACAAGATACCTCTAAAGCCTGGGGTCAAACCATTTAGGAAAAAGCTTAGACAGATCAACCCCATTTTGTTACCTATGATCGAAAAAGAAGTTAAGAAACTTTTAGACGTGAAAATAATAGTACCTCTGAGATATTCAGACTGGGTAGCAAACCTGGTCCTGGTCTGGAAAAAGAATGGCGAAATTAGACTGTGTGTGGATTTCAGAAATATAAATAAGTCGTCTCTTAAGGACAACTATCCTCTGCCCAAAATGGACCATGTGCTAGAAAAGGTAGTTGGAGCCAACCGAATGTATATGATTGATGGGTTCTCTTGTTATAATCAAATCGCCATGAATGAACAAGACAGAGAAAAAACAGCTTTCACTACACCATGCGGTACATTCATGTATGATAAAATGCCTTTTGGTTTGATGAATGCAGGGGCCATGTTCCAATGCGCTATGGACATCTCTTTCATCAGTGAAAGGGATAAGTTCGTAGTCATTTATCTTGACGATTTGACGATTTTCTCTAAAATCGACGAAGAACACTTGATACATCTAAAAACAGACATTTGAAAAATGTCGCAGGTTTCGTCTATCTTTAAATCCAAAGAAATCACATTTCGCCATGCGGGAAGGTAATCTTTTGGGTCATATCGTATCTATGGATGGAACCAGGATTGATCCTAAGAGGATTGAAGCGATAGATACTATTAATATTCCCAGAAATGTAAAAGAGATTCAATATTTCTTAGGAAGAATAATTTTTTTATGAAGAATTATCCTGAATTTCGCTGAGATTGTAAGACTAATCACAGGTATGTTGAAAAAGGACAGCGAAGTAAAATGGACAATCGAGGACAAAGCGTCGTTCGCAGACATTAAGAAAGTCATAAGAGAGGCACCTGTGTTAGCGAGCCCCGACTATCTAAAATATTTTCTTATTTTCTCATTTTCCTCCGAGCACACGATTGCCACGGTTCTCCTACAAAAGAACGAAGAAGGTTTTGAACAACTGATCGCTTTTTTCAGAAAGAGCCTTAGAGGCACAGAATTGAAGTATGATATAATAGAAAAACAAGCATACACCATGGTAAAAGCATTAAAGGCATTCAGAACATATGTACTACACTCCAAGATAATTGCTTATGTACATACCAGTTCTATGAAAGATATTTTGGTACAACCAGACAACGATGGAAAAAGAGGGCAATGGCTTGCCAAAATCCAAGAATTTGATCTGGAATTCAAACCAACCAAATTGATAAAAGGACAAGGCCTGGCCAAACTCTTAGCTGAGTCGAATTTCAAATCCTTAGGTATCAATTGCCTGCAAGAAGGCAACAAAGACATGAACCTAAACGAGCTAAATGAGCAAACAGGCCCAAACAAGATCGAAGAGAAGTTCATATCATCATGCTGGTACAGAGACATAGTATCATACCTGCTAACTCTAAAATGCCCAAATGAGCTATCACCATCAAAGGCCAGGACTTTAAAACTTCATACGGTTAAATATTGTATCATCGAAAGTCAGCTATGGATTTGTGATTATCAGACTTGAATGAACATGGATATTTTCATAGCTTTAGCTTCAACATATCATATTTTTGTTCAAGTTTTGTTCATTTCAATTTGTAATCAAATTTTTGACTACTTTAGATATCATTATTTGTTACAGGTTGATGTGATGGGATTTATATAGTGTCCATATTTTATGTCTCTCATTTTATATACAACAATTAATTTGTTTACATTTGATGATTTGAAGGTTGATCTTCTCTATCCAATGAACAGTTATATACAAATTGTCATACTCAAATTTATCTTAAAATGATCGTTTGTCAAATGATAAATTGTTGTTGCTACATATCTTATTTGTTCTGTCATTAGCATTCAAAGCATTAATTCTTCGTGTTTATGAGAAGCATTGGGAAAATTTGGTGTGGGTTGGCCTCATCAAACAACAAACGTCGATGCTAAGCACAAGACACATATGGATATGCGATTACAGGTTAGTTTGCTAGTAGCATTCTATTAGTTAATTAATATAAGAATTTGTTGTATTTTAGATACACAGTACAGATTGTTATTCTTATTTCTCAGCTAGATAGCTGCCATTTCATTTCCTGTTTATAAAAGTTATAAAAAAATAAAAAATACTAAACAATAGCTTTGCTGTCAATTCATATATGATTTTCGCAGGTTTTCGATAAAAAATTTGCATTTTGTGAATACTGTACATATAATAGAAGTATAAATATATCAATACACTGTATATTTAATAAGTAGGACTATTATTCGGTTAGTTAGTAAAGATGTAAATACATTTTAGATTGTATATAGTTTTCAACAGCTGTTTGTTTTCCATTTAGTTAGTCTTTTTAGTTTTTTGTCTTTTTTACTTTCGTAGGACTTAGATCAGCTAACGGAGCTGCTAAAATCGTCGGAGTGGATTAATCCAAACAGCTTGGGTTATTTAGACAACCCTGGACCTAATTCACTCCTCTAGTCGACGAGCGGTGAATTTCGCCCGTCAACAGTGCAATAATAATATACCCAAATAAGATAAGTAATTGTACATCATAGTTTAGGCATTGAAGTACTACATGAATTATTTGTTGGGAAAATAAAAAAAAATTAACTCAAATCATAAGCTTTTACAATCGTAAGCTTTTATAATAGATGATAATGGATATAAGTTGAAGAGAATTCTATCCTTTATTTACAATTGCATGGG
>JASDQU010503728.1:15575-28215 GCA_032191745.1 Picea mariana
TTTGAAAATCACACAAGAGGAATAGGGTCCAAGTTATTGTTAAAAATGGGCTATGAAGGTAAAGGGTTAGGAAAGCATGCACAAGGCATTGTTGAGCCTATTGTTGTTGAAGAAAGACCTAAGAATTGTGATCTTGGATATGAACAAAGAGATGAAACAAATTCCAAAGTTGAGGAAACAAGGGAAAAAGTGCCAAGAACAATTTTTGTTTCAAGTTCACCTCCTCAAGAAGGTTTTAAAGGTGAAAGTTCAAGAAATTTTGTTGAAAGTTCAATCTCTTCAGCATGCAAGGCTTGTATTCAAGATGAATGCAAATGTGTGAAGCAAAAGAGTTGTGACAGCCATGAGGACAAGAACATATTTATTGGTCTTCAAAAGGGAGCTTGTAACTCTTCAAATTCACCTCCTCAAAGAGACGATAACGGTGAATGTTCAAGGTATAAATCTGCTTATCATTCATTTGCTTTTGATTATGTTAAGCATGATAAATTTGCATGTAAAAATGGAAGAAAAAGTCCATGTACATATTGTGGTTTATATAACCATCATGTTTCAAAATGTTGGAAAAGATTGACCACTTACAGGAAACTTTCCAAGCAAAGGCAACTTGAAAAGAGCATGCAAAATATTTGCACTCATTGTCAGAAGAGGGGTCATCTCATTGACCAATGTTGGACATTGCATCCAACCACTCATCCACAACACAAGAAATAGATGGATGGAAAGATTGACAAGAATGGAAGAGGAGATTCCATCATCGATGTGGGTCAAGATGATTCACAAGAAGACGAATTTTAGAAGAAGAATTCACCATTGAGTTGGCTTGGTAAGAAATGGTTAGATTTCTTGAGTAAGTAAGGCTTGCATTTTTTCTACAGTAGATGCACATTTCAGCCTTATCTTTTCATTCTGTTGAACTTTGACAAGTTGTAGCAGTGTATCATAACTTGTAAGATACAAGTTTGCATGTGAATGCATTTTCTGTTGAATGCATACTTGTGTTATACCACCTCATTAAGAACAAGTAAAAGAGGGGTATTCTGCTCATTTGTTACAGCCATATACATTTTTCATATTCAGCTTTTAAGTACCCACATGTTTTGGGTTTAGGTACCTATGTTTGTATTGGAAGGAGATTTGAAGAGCTTTGCACATGCATTTGTTTTTGTGAGTGTGTATACAATGAACTTCATGAATGATTCATGATTGTAACATGATTGTTTATCATGTTTTTCGACTTGTCATTTTGGAAGGTTGATAAGGTTCAAATGAGTCTCGGCTGGTGGTTGATAATTGTCTTGACGACCATGTTGTGTAGTTCATGTTTTTCGACTTATGTTTAGTCGATGGTGTATGTTGTCTTGTAAGTCAATTTTGAGTACATCATGATAGGGGAAAACACCATGTGCTTTGATGAAGCACAAGATGCGACAGTTTTTTTGAAGAGAAAAAAGATTTTGTTGGCATAATTTTCAGTCATGTGTCAATTTGTTTTCAAGATTGATGGTTTTCTTGGCTTGTGACAACATGTCGCAGAGAAGTTTTTGCAGCCATTGGAGAGCTGATTGTGTAGACATCAAAAAGTTCACAAGAGGGACTTGATTCTTAGTGGGAAGGTTGGCAGTCTTCCAAGCATAGAGAGAACAGTGGGTCAGCAGCAGCCATAGAACAGTGGTTGAGGGACATAGTCAGTTGCAGTACAAGGTATGTCAAAGTATCCAGGTGATTGTCGAAAAGACTTTTCAACTAGAATTAGTTGATAGAACTTGAAAGGAGAAGAGTATTGAAGCCCAGATAGATAATCATAAGCTTTTGTGGGTCCAAAAGCCTTTCAGTGGGAAGGTGTGATCAAAATTTGGACCAGGGGGCAAATTTTAGCTCAAAAATCAACGTTCTCAGAATTGCCTCAAAACAAACGAGAGTGTAGCCCTCATCATCATGAACCCAACGCAACTCATTTCGTCTCAAACAGACATCGGGAACGAGAGATATCGCGATCTGTTCGAATCGCCAAACAGGAAAAAAAAATGGGATGTTGACTGGGCAGTCCATACAGTCCGTACGGATGCTAACGTGGCATGATGGTATGATGATGTGGTAGAGCTGACTTGGCACCTACTAATGTGGTGATTTGTGATTAGCTGGCAGTTGACCAAATGTTGTTTCGACAGGTGGCATTTATTGGGCAATGGTATGGTGCCATGTGGCCTAGTCATGGGCTGCCACATGGCACCCGTTTATTGGCTATTGGTTGATTGATAGGTTTATTAAAAATTTTATGGGTCCGTGGGGTTCGACCCCCGAGCCCCTCCCCACCATTGAAAGATTTAACAAAGGCCAACCCACCAACGTGCCACGCGTTGGTTCTTGTAAGGTATACGAGTTTTAAAACATTTGAATTCACAAAATGTTACAAACGGCAGGGGTTCGGGCCGAGGCTTAGCCCCGAACCACGAGCATATCACCATTTACAAATGGCCATGATATAACTATGCAATTGCGCGCGGGCTTAGTGTGGAGGTAAACCACGGTTCCATTGGGTTAACATATGACCATATATATAATACGTGCGATGGTGTTTAATAAATGACCCGCGGTTATATTACATGTTAAACCATGTGACCACTGGTTATTATTTGTTGTGTGCACGTGGTTTGGAGTATTAGCCTTGGTTGTATAGTTATATGCGACCACCACTTTATACATGGAGCACGGGGTTGTAATTCAAATGGAGCCCCGGTCACATTGTTATGTCATATGACCATTAACTACACGGGAATGCGCACAAGATTTGGGTTGAGTTTTAAACCACGCACCTAGCCACTTGTCACATGTACATTGAACGGTGGCACTTAGCCCCTTTTATGCGCGGGACGTGGCCACATGGCCCCCATGCGCCCCACACCTTTGGGATTTGGGGGCTTAGTTCGCTAATGGTGCGACATTTTGGCACCAATTTCAGAGATGCGCGCGGGTGCTGGGTTTAGGCACGGGAAACACCCAGAAGCCGGGTTAGTCACACATAGGTGCAAAATGGCGAACCAGAGACAACAAGCTTGAAGGAGAAAAATGGTAGGAGGCCTAACTTCTTCAGGTTTTGGCCAAATGAGGTGTCGAAAAAGCCCAGCTAGGGGTTTTTGGACGTTTTGAGTCCATTGGCACAGTTTTCACAGCCATTTGAAGACTTCTATTGCAGGTTTTTAACCATTGAAGTTTGAGGAAGCCCCAGGGAGCTTGAAGCCCTCATTGCTTGAGGCCATGCTCAGATGAGCACTAGTCTATTTTCTGTGACTGAATAGTCATTTTTGGCTAATTATTATGATCTGAATATTTTGGGATAGGTTTCAGATCCATTGRGGGACTTTTACAGGTGTTTTTKCCATAGAGAAGCTCAGGGAAGCTTAAGGCCACTTGTAGCAGAGGTCATGCCTGGATGAGCCATGGTCCATTTTCAGTGTTTTAATAGTCATTTTTGGGGTTTTTATGTATCCTGAACCCAATGGTACAGTCTGTAAATCCATTGGAGTTGAGMAGCAGCTTGTAAAACARCATTTGACAAAGTAATCCCAGAGAGCCAAGTCCATTGAAGGAGGCTCAAGGAGATGTAGCCCAGAGAGGGGTGAACTCCTTTATCATCTTGTTATTTTTGTGAGTTTTAGGGGTTATTTGCTGCAATTTATGTTGCTGTTTATTTGTTAAAAGAACATATTTAACCTTTTAAAAGAACATCTCCTCACACATGAACCTTGAACAGAAGAAGTATAAACTTAACACATAAATCATCTTGCATATTTTCACACATGAAGCAAGGTCCTGTAAGGTTTATTTTAATGAGGTAGAGGGTGCTTGCATAGCATAACAAGGCAGCCTTCTATTTTCAGATCATCATCCCTAGCTAGTAGCGCTTCACAATTCGCTACTCTTGTTTCTTCTTGGATGCATTCTTCCCATAGGCTGTCGAACTTCAGTTTCTCCTTTCTGGCACATATCGTCTGGATGAAGGAATCCCAAGGTCTTGTAAGACCATTTAGTGTCGTCATTATGAGTTCACCTTCATCTATGGTATCTCCAATAGCTTGTATCTGTTCTTTGAATTCTGAGATTCTGGAGAAGTATTCCTGAATCATTTCTCCTTTCTGCATCCTTGTATTCTTCAGTTGAGTTCTAAGATTCATCTTCCGATTTATGTTCTTTCCTTCATATAGTCTGGTCAAGGCATAGAAAATTTCTTTTGGGGTCTTCTTGGATGACACATAAGGGATCAAATGGTCCTTGATTGAATCTGGAATGATTCTTTTGGCCCTTATTGTGTCCTTTTGATGCTTTGCCTTTTTTGTAGCATCTTCAGGTTCCGGTAATTCTTCCTTGACGAATCTTGCTAGATCATTCTCTTCAAGAATGAGGCCAATCCTATACTTCCAGGAATGAAATTTTTCCACTCCTTCTAACATGTCAACAAGCTTAATGCTTGCAGACATTTTTACCTAGAGCTAGGAAAATGACCGAAAAATGAAAGTGCTCAAAATCAAAATTTGAACTTACCAGGAGATGCACTTGGCTGAGGAAAGCTGCCTGGTGTGCTTGGATCTGAGAAAATCCAAATTTTACCCCTTCAAATATGATCTGTGGATTTTTGGACTAGTGCTTCTGGTGCTTTTGGTACTCTGGTACTTCTAGTACTTTTGGTACTGGTTTTCTGGTACTTCTGGTACTTTTGTGAAATTAGGGTTTCACTTTCCGGGAGATCCAGCCACTGAAAATGTGCGCTGAGGGTGCCAAAATTATCCTTGGGGGAGGGCGCAACTTTCTATGTGGTTTTGATGCTAAAAAGATTCACTTTTGAAAAACCCTAATTTGCAGGTACTGCAACAGTGACATTTTTTTCTTGCGAAATATGCTTCATTCAGGTTGGCTCTGATAGCATGTTAATGTTTATGCCATTATTATAGTTCTTTACATTTAAATAGATAACAACAACATAAGAACAAGATCATTGAGAAATACACATTCATAAGAGACACAACATTTATCCTGGGAAACCCTCTAGGGGAAGAAAACCCAGCAAAACTTCCTTAATATAAATAACCAATACAATCCCAAGAGATCTTATGCTAAAACAGAAAGTCCTCTCCCAAGATATGTACCACTCTCTCTCTCCTTTGCCGGTAATAGATCAGAACTTGTCTCTCAAAATGAGCAAGTGAGTTGTGTTCAAATGAGGCGCTAGCCTCCTTTATTTATACAAGTTCTGGCACGTGTGAAGTGTCTCTTCATTGGCAGGGCCGACTTCTTAATCTGGGTGGGTAAACCCACCTTTATTATATTTTTGGGTCTTCTTATTAACTACTAGAGCCGACTTCTTATTCTACCTATTATAATTGTCTTTTGACCAATCTGCAAAAGGGGATTTGGTCCCATTACAATATCCGACATGATCAATCCACAATGGGGATCGATTCTATGAATAAAATATTAATAATAATAAGAATACTCTTTGCAGTGACATTATTTCAACACATATGAACTCCAGACTTCAGGACTTCAAGATTTTTCTCCTTAGCACACTTTGTTTCCCCCGAATGTTGAATTCCTGAACAAGCCAATCTGTCGACACGTGTCTCTTTTGCAGAACAATTCAGATTAACTCATGACTTTGAGATTTATGGATTTTTCACCTTAGCACACTTTGTTTCTCCTGAATGTCGAATTCCCAAACAAGCCAATCTGTTGACACGTGTCTCTTTTGATTAATTGTCCGGATTAACTCTGAAATTCAGGATTTCGGGAGTTTTCACTCTATCATACCTTATTACTCTTGAATGTCAAATTTTCGAACTGTTGTGAGATATATGACTCATAATCATTCATGCACAGATATGTTGGTTGAGATATTATTTTCAGCACTATGCATTACGTTCAGCTCTTGGCTTGATCTAACGGTTTTGATATGTCTTCAGCCAAAAAAACGGTTAAGAAATTCTCCACGGATATACGGTGTAGATCCACTGTGGGACTTCGTAACTTCGGGCTTCGACCACTTTTTCTATATAACACATAAAATTCACCAAAGTCACGAAGTCAGAAGGACTTGGAGGTTAAATCTCATGCATATTTTTACATATCTGATGGCTGGAAAAAGTTGGCCCTTCCCCTGCACAGATCTTACACCCCAATTTCAAACCTTGAGGCCCAACACAATGGTTGTTGTGGCTTCTTTCTCTGTTGCCATTCCTTAAACTGTTATACCTCCCAAGCTTCATAACATGACTAAGGTATTCTCTTGGCACCCAGGGACGCTCTTAACTCATATTTTGTCTGTTTTGAATATATCTTTGTCTGAACCCTGGTTCCAATTTGCACTTATTCGACCCAATTCAGGATCAATGTTGAAAACTTGGCTCTAATACCATTTTGTAACATCCCCCAGCCACCAAGAAGCTGAAAATATGCTACCTCAGCCATAGACTGTCTCCAAGGCTGATACCCAAGTGACGTACCCAGTCAGCCACGATGACATCACCACTTGGAAACACTCTGCTCATAAACCTATTCATGTGGAAACAACATTAACCCATACATGCAATATATATAGGCAATTCTATTAACATTATAACTTGTATATTAGATACACAACATACAATGAATAGAGAATTAGTACTTATCTTTTGATTGAGAATACCACCGACTGTGCGCAGACCTTCCATGAACCTCCCAGCCTTAGACCACACTTCTCATCACTCTAAGAAGGGGTCACCCCCAAGTTGGGACTAAGATCCACCGAGAGAGGGATTCCTAGAATAGGAAAGGTCGACAGGATAGTTGCATAGTTCAACAGGAAGGATTTCCTCCTAGGCGCCACTTACGCCCACTGCTCACAGACTCTGATTCCCCAAATGTTTGTCCCACCCCATGAGTATACACCTTGACTATCACATAGTCCATCGGCTGCTCCACCTCCATTCCAGGGCTTCAACAACATGCCAAACAAGAATTCTCAAAGCTCTGTAGCTGCTACCGGACTCTCTCTAGGAGAACTCCCTTCCTCAACATACTCTCTCACCTGGAGAGAGTTTCTCACATGCTTGACAACCTGGTTCTTCTATCCACGGGCCTGACAACCCACTTCTTCACTCCCGCTCCTCAACACACAAGCATGGTGATGGCAACAATAGAAACTGGATGTGGATACGGTAATGACGAAACAATACGTAGGCAATCTGCAGGGTACAGATGCAACAAGGGTTTCAATCCAGGATTGTTGCAGAGGTTTGGGGTGGTTGAGTAATTCAACAATGGAATTCCAAGTTTACCATTTTCTTGCTGGGTGCGCTGGTGAAAAATGGAAAAAGATCCCCAAAATGGTAATAATTCCCACTTATATTTTCATGTTCCTGAGCTGACACATGGCGCTCATAAAGCGCATTCCTCTCCATTTGGAATTCGTACCTTTTCCAGAAAGGAACTTAGGATATATTCATATCCCACTCACAACATTTAGAATACTAGTATATTATTCTATTGGACTGAATCTCTTAATCTTATCCCCTCTTTCCAGCTGTTGTGTCCTTTTCGTCACTCCAATGAGAAAAATAAGTGCACTTGCAAGTCTAGTTGGGCTTGCTAGACAGGACAGAGGTTAGTGTATGAATCAAATGACTCAATCACATGAAATAAACAAACAACTAAGCTAACAACAACTAAAGAAATAAATAAAGAAATAAAACTAAAATGCATGAGAAAATTAGAACCAAAATCAATCAAACAATTGACCAATAATCATGCCATAAATGAAGAAGTATATTAATGGGCAAACATCGTAGAGAAAGGGGGAATTATGGATCCCATCTTCCTCCTCGGGAGGGATATTTAATACCCTATGTGAGAGCTCTTCTTACTAATGGTAAACTAGAAAGAAAATGGTGAATAAATCCAAGCTTATTCCCTCAAGAGGTGAGGTGAATAGCTTAATGAGATGATGCTAGTATGCTCCAAGAAGGAAAGAGGTTCCTTGGAGGATAATATAGGTAGCATAAAAATACACTGAGATTCTTGAATTCATAGTGCACCCATGGCCTCTTTTTATAGCAATTCTTTGAGGCAATATCCAACTGGTCTTTAGTGTGAACAAGGGGCCCTTTAGGGGACCCTTAGGTATTTGACCAACCCCCCACTTGGATTCAGCTCTGATTTGAGGGTCAAATCAGGTTGGGAGATGGTCTATAAGTGAGAGAGGGGCCGACAAGAACCATAAATTTTCCATTCACAGGTATGCGTGGCTTTTTTCGTACACAATCACGCATCAGGAGCATGTGCGCTCTTCTAGCTTCTTTGGCCTGTGCACGTGCATGTGCTTCCTTTAGTTATTTGGCGCATGTTAATTTTTTGACTAGTTTGTATAGTTTTTATGCCCTTTGGAAATAAATTTTTGGGGCTATGAATGAACTAATAGGTGTTTGGAGATGTATTCCTGTAACCATTTATGGATGAAATTTCAGTTATAACAGATGCCCCCTGATGTGTGAGGTTAGGAGCATAAGTATAACCGAAATACATCAATGTTTATTATATTGATAGTACCATTGTAAGGAAGAGTGTTGATAGGAATTGCAAGAGAGATCCGTTGGAGGGAGTGGGGAACCTATGGGACCCAAACCTTTCTCTAGGTAGGGGAAAATAAAATCTGTATACAAACAAGGTGGGCATGCCCCATGCTCGTGTCATGTAACTCGAAAAAAATGGATGACAATAACTGAAGTTGTATGCTGATGTAGATAACTACAGCACCCTCCGGGGTGGTTTGATAATGGAAGATGACAATTTTGATGGGGAACATACTCTGAATAGAGGCAAGGATGCCTGTAAGAAGTTTCGATGACTCATAGGCATTAATGGCCTAGCAAATTCAAAGGTCTTCGACTAGTATAAAACAACTGCAATAGTCGCATAGTAAGACCCACTGTAACATGAGAGTGTGTTGATGTCGAATGTGATGGGGGTCAATGACAAAAGAGAGAAATGATGGTTCTCTCTGTGTCATCTGAGACTCCTCATTGTAAAGGTAATGAGATTCAAGATATTGTCACCCTTGTTGAAACTATGCTGATGTCGACAGAGAGTGAGACGTGACTCCAAGAAGCAAAAAGGGCTTCATGAAATCAACTGGATAAGATCAGGAACTGATAAGGAACATGGAAGAAGTCAAGGTGTGGGCAGACTCAAGAATTCCCTTGGTTGGGGATATATGGGAATGATGATTTGAAAGAACCGTAAAACTAGATATAGTGTTAGGGGGACGACTAGTCATGGATTAAATTGCGCCAGAGGCATGACAAAGTAAACAAACTCAGAGAGTAGGGGTATGCGGATTGTGGGATACTCAGGGTTTATGGATGATTTCAACAGGAGTAGTAGATAATGAATCCCCCAACCAAGGTAAACATGGGTTTATTTGCCGGAAAAAAAAGGTTGCAAGGGCGACAACAAAAGGCTATGAGTGTACAATTTACCAAATAAATAAAGAATAATTTGGGATGAGTGTACATATACAGAAACGAGTGCCTCGGTGCAAGATGGCTTGGTCTATGAGGGTGCAAGTTGAATGGATAACTGGTGGAGGGTGGGGGCCCCATGGTTGGGTTTCTGTATAAGGTAGATGAATGGAGGACAATTCGCAGATGAGAAAACTAATTGTGGATGAAATGGAAGGTTAATGACACTGCGTGGGTGCAGTCAAACTAGAACCGTGGTGAGATAACCTGGGAGTCCATTGGGAAAAATAGCAAAATGAGGAGAAGGATTATGTGGATGATTCTCAAAAATGCATAAGACTATCAAGACTCCCATCCCTAAAGGGTGAAAACAACATGAGTGTCAAAGTACCAAGGGGAACTGTGAAAATGGCAACACATGTGGGGGAGAGTGTTACTGGGTGACAACACTAAATTACACTGGAGGTGTTAGTACTTCAGAGTCGGATATCAGGATCCTATAAGCTAATGTCAGAGGGTGTGACTGGGAGATTCAATTGGAATTTAGAGGGAATGACTACATGCCAGTGTCGATCATATACCTGAAGGGGCTATTGTTGATTTGTGATGACCAAGTACCTGCAAAGATTAAAACTGAATACCCAATGTGAACAATATTTTAAGATAAAGAACGTGTAACAATTATTTGATAATTTTGAACATGAGCATGCGTACCTGGACATGATGTGAGAAGAAAGAATCCCTGGGGGCCTGGTATGAATCGTGATCCAGGGAATGTGATTGTGTAGGTGGCAGGATCATGATCCTGTGGCTGAAGATGGATAGGAAAATAGAGACTCTGAGAACCTGTAACTGAGTGTGAAAGTTTGGATAAAGGGGAAATATATAGCTGTGGGGCCCACAATGCCATCTCATTTGTACCTACGGCCATAGTAAGTTGACAAGAGGATTTCAGAGGAGAATTGGAGATTACGGGAGTTCGAGAAAACTGATYCWGGATTTGTGAAAGCCAAGTTAGTGGCCTCATCCTCCTTCATAGTAGTTAAGGTTTGTTTTCTGGGTAGGGTCGTATGGATAGCTGTACTAATGATTTTTGWAGCGRTGGGCCCACCAATGCATGGGAGAAGGAAGGTGCCCCATACTCAAATGCATGGGTATAATTCCCTCAACCATGCATGATGTGAAGATGTGTGGAAAACAACCACACACGATGGCATGTGAGTGGGAAAAATAGGTGCGCACCTATTCGAAGTACAGTTGTGCACTATAAGCAAYTGTTTCTCTAACAACTGCGCAGTAGTGCACAACTATGTAGTGAACAGGTACACATGAATGCGCACCTGTGGGTGTGACAAATGAACATCTGTTTCTTTGACAGTTGCGCATTGATGCACAACTGTGTGAAGAACAAGTGCGCATATGTGCGTTCCTATATGGGGTGACAATTGCGCACTTGAGGCAAAGCTGGGGGTTTTGGAAAAGATCTTGTATTTTTTTTGAAGTGTTTTCTTTATGAATGATGGGGGCTGAATAGGTGTTGTTTGTGTGAATGCATGTGTTAGTTCATAATGCCAGTCCACTGGAGGGAAAGGGATTGGGAGCACCTCAGAGAGGCATTGAGAGATGAGTTGGAAATTCAGGGACTTTTGGCAGCCTATGGGTTGCTAAAGTTCTTCAACTGCCCTATGCTATGGGCGCAGGAGTACCTATTGTAGTATTTGATTTCTACGTGGATCACTGAGCTACAGTTCTTTATTGTGCAGGGGGAGTAGTTGACATTCTCTGCTGGGGAGGATGTCTATTTCTTGATAGGGCTCCCTTTTCAGGAGATATCCCTACCTGCTGATCCCAGTTGCCAGGGGATGTCCACTTGGCAGACTTGGCACAGAGGTATTGTTCGGGGTCGAAAATTATGTCAAGTTTGATCATGTGCATCGAGGCGATAAATGATTTTTTGCATCAGTGTATCACCGTGATTATTGTGAGGATCTATGGGTCCTTAGCGATGCAACAAATCAGTGGTGGTCAGCTGGCCATTATGTAGAGAGTGTTGGATGGGGATTTCTTCACTTGGGGGTTGATGTTGTACACCAAGATGATGGGGCAGATTAACCGGTGTCGGAATGCCGACTCTAGTGACTTTGCCTTTGGATCGATCTTGGTGGCATGGTTTTTGGAGAGGGTGCCCATGTTGCGCCCTAAAGTGTTGTAGCTGGCGACTAAGGCACAGGAGCCAAAACTGATGTTGTGGGCATCTATTTTTGTATGACATGGAGGTGGGGAGGGTGGCCATTATTTCAAAACCACCTTGGTGCATGTGTGGCGCCAGATTCCACAGATTATACTGCGGTTCCCATATGGTGGGATGGATTTTCGGCATGACCCAGATATGATGTTGCCTCCTGGGGAGGTTTGTGATCAGAGAGGTATGTTGGTGTACTTTCTATTTTGTGCTTTTGATAGTATATCATATGTTTATATATGGATGGATTTTTACTTTTAGTTTGTATGTGTTTGTGAAAATGTGGGGTCGGGAGGCTGAGAGGTAGAGGTGGTGTCAGAGCCGACTCGTCAGGGGTTAGTGTGACCATCGTAGCTGGGAGAGCGATGCTAGAGGGATGAGGCTGGTGCGAGGCTAGCAGATGATGCAAGATCCAGTAGGAGGCATAGATTTGATGACCCCGGTGCAGGGCCATCACATGCTCATCCGGTACAGGCCGACGGGGTGGTAGAGGATTTATACCGTCGGTTGGAGGTGGTGCTACAGGGTGTGCCCGAGGGCATGTGGTCTCATATCTAGGATGAGTGAGTCCTGGAGCAGTGTGTGGGCCTTCTGGCAGAGTTGTGGACCCTGATTTGCAGAGAAACTGTAGCGGGGGAAGATATGACTGGGTGACTGCCCTGTGGACCTGGAGGACCCCCAGCTGGTGGGGCACCTCCTCCAGATAGAGGACCTGGTGGTGGCACTCTAGAGGCACAGTGAGTTCTTTGTTGTATATTTTTGTATTTATTATAGGCTTGCGAGCCCATTTTGTATATAGGGAAATGTGACACCCATGTGGTACGTGTAGGGGTTAGGGGGGATTTCTTGCCTATGGGCGATGTACATGTTGTACAATTTTGTAAACATTGATGATACATTGATAATTATA
>JASDQU010503728.1:28239-39025 GCA_032191745.1 Picea mariana
TATATATATATATATATATATATATATATATATATATATATATATATATATATATATATATATGGTTATGATTTTTTGTAATGTTCACATGTGATGATGTTTTTTGGTATGTTTTTTATGATGCCTAATCTATATGTTGTGATAGACTTTTGATGTTTTTATGTATGTGTGAGGATGTCTTGATGTGATATATGCCAATCTAACACTAGGTTAGCCATATTACCTACTATTTGATTGAATTGTTGTGGAATATGTGTAAATGTAATTGAATCAAAATGTCGAGATAAGAGTCTAACTTGCAGGTATTTGTGGAAGAGGCAAGGATCGCAGACACAATACACATTATTGAGTTGCAGGATAACAAGATGGGAATCTAATAAAATTCCAAGGTGACGAATGTGGCGATGAATTTCCTCAATGAAGAGGCCAATGATGACTGCGTACTCTTATTGGTTATTGGTTTCCGATCCCAAACATATGCTACTGGAGTGGAGCAATTCATGTGAGGGGGTATAGAGGGCCAAAGCGGCCGAAGCGAGATTCTGTGTCTAGCAGCTAGCTCCATCAGTGTAACCAATGTGGTAATCCAATGGAGGAGGCTTATGTCAATAACACGAATGGTAGATCAGACATAAGGTGTGGAGGGAACAAAACAAGTCTAAAAACTATACAAATGTGTAAAAAATAAAAAAAACCTAGTGTAGAGTGACTACGCTTAGGCATAATTTTTTTTTAAGTACAACCCGTTGATGGGTTCCTTGAGAGGATAGCCTTCTGGAGAGGCCATGATGCAGGCACCTTTAGTGAGGTAGTGTTGGATGATGTAGGGTCCATGCCATAATGACTCGAATTTCCCATGTCCGAAAGTATCGTGAGCAATATCGTAGGCTAGGACGATATCTCCTTCGTTGAATGAGCGAAGGTGGACATGGTGGGCAAAGGTGGCTTTAGAGAATTTTTTAGCTTCCTCATTGTTCTATAATGAAGATCGATGATGTTCATCCAGTGACTCTAGCTTCAGTAAGCGCTGCTCCATTGGATCAGTGTCAGGTAATAGCTCGATGGTGATGTGCAACATGGGAGTTTCGCACTCGATAGGGAGGGTGGCTTCAATCCCATTGATGGGATGAAATGGTGTAAAACTGGTGGCAGTTTTGACTGCCGTGCGATAATCCCATAATGATAAAAACAACATATGATGCCAATTGGTTTTATGTTTGTTGACAGTGCATTGCAACATGGTTTTGAAGACTTTGTTGACAGCCTCAACCTGTCTGTTGGACTGAGGGTAGTGTGGGGAGGAAAACTCATGGGAGAATCCTAACCTAGAGGATAGTTCGAAGAAGATCTCATTATCAAATTATTTACCATGATCAGATACTAGCTGTAGTGGTACTCCAAGGAGGGAAATGACGTGGTTGAAGAAAAAGCGTGTTTTGTGTCAGCAGTGTTGTTAAAGGTAGGCATGGCTTCGACCCATTTGGTGAAGTAATCTACTACCACGATGATGTACTTGTGTCCATTGCTAGATGGAGGATTGCAAGTCATGAATTCTATGCTCCATTTGCAGAGGTGGATGACAGTGATGACTAGATGTAAAAGAGCAGGTCGTGCTCATGCTTTGTTTGCATAAAGCTCGCATTTGTTGCATCGCTTAATAGTGTGGATGCAATCATGAAACAATGTGGGCCAGAAGTATCCTGAGCGATTGATTTTCTGGGTGGTGGACATCCCTGAGAGGTGGCCACTACAGGCACCGCTGTGGCAATCATTCAAGACTCTGTTGGATTTGTCGATGGTCAAACATTGATGGAGTATGGAATTGACCCCTTGTCGATATAAGATGTCACCAATAAGGAGATATTGAGGGGCATGATGGTGAATGAGTCGACGATCGTCTCAAGAGAGATGGGTTCCAAACTTCTGTGTTCGAAGGTAGACGAGGAGGTCGCCATACCAGGGGTCAGCCGAGGGGATGTAGAATAGGTGTTCGTCAGGAAAATATGTATTGACAGGTGCATCGTTATTATCAAAGGGAAATGCCTTAATGAGTTCGGCGAGAACAAGTGCTTTCTTTATTTTGGGAGTTGCAAACTCTAGGTCGTATTCCTGAAGGATGATGATCCATCAGGCAAATTTATCATTAATTTTCCATCAACTAAGCAAGTACTGCATGGGGTTGGAATCTGCCATTACTTTGGTAGTGTGAAGAAAGATATAATGATGTAGTTTCTGGATTGCGAGGACAACTGCGAGGGCGAGTTTCTCCTCATGATTGTACTTCATGGGTGGTCTTGAAAGGTTTTTACTGATATAATACATAACATGCTCACAACCATCATCCCCTTGTTGGATGAGAAATCCTGCTACTGAGACGGCTGAGGCTGATAAGTAGAGGATGTAATCACAATCATAGTAGGGATGACTAATCAAAGAGGTGTTGGAGAGTGCCTCTTTTAAATCATCAAAATTGGTTTGGGCATGTTCATCCCATTGAAATGGGATATGATGATGTAATAAGCGAAGGAAACCATGCATGCGAGTGGCGTAATCTGGGACAAAGCATCGTAAAAATTTGGATTTTCCTTGTAGGCTCTGTAGTTGGCACAAATTCCTAGGTGGTGTAATTTTTGTGATATCTTGGACCTTGAGGGGGTCCATTGTGATGTCGTGTTGGGAGATTATGAACCCAAGGAGTTGTCCAACTGTGATGAAAAATACACACTTGATGGGGCTCAAGCGGATATTGTACTGTCGACATCATTGAAAGACGACCTGTAATTCATCTAGATGTTGAGTGCGGTGCTTGGATCGAGTGGTGAGGTCTTCCAAGTAAGCAAGGATGATGCAAGTGAGATCATGGAAAATGTAAGTCATGGCCCATTGGAATGTCGCACCATTGTTTTTGAGTCCGAAAGTCATGACATGGTAAGAAAAAATACCCCATGGAGTAGTGAATGTGGTCATCTACTGATCTGCTGGATAGACCAGATTTGATTGTAGCTAAAGAACTCATCCATGAAGGAAAAGGCCTCATGGCTGGCACAGTCATCGACAATTTGGTCGATGAAAGGCATTCATAAGTTTTCTTTGGGACAGGTGTGATTGAGATCACGAAATTTGGTACATGCGCGAATAGTGCCCTATTTTTTGTTAACACAGATGGGGTTGGAGACCCATGATGTGTATGCGATGGGGTATATGAACCCGACAATGTGTAGTTTGTCAATTTTGTTTTTGATAGCCACTACTTTGGATGGGCATAGTGGTCGTTTCTTTTGATGTATAGGGGTAATATTTGGCCATGTGTCGATATGATGTTCAATGATAGAAGGATAGAGGTTGGGAATCTATGTGTATGACCAGGCGAAAATATCCTAGTATTCCTGAAAGAGAGCTTTGTAAGCTGTGAGGTCCTGAGGGGAGCATGCAACACCAATGGTGATTTCTTCTATGATTCTTGGTTTGATGAAAATGTCAATTTTGACAGAGGGGGAAATGTTGGCCATGTTGCCTTCTTCAAAAGTGTAAGGAGCGGGGATAGGGTTATTGAACCAATCTATGTGCCCTGACAGGATAAAATTCTTGGTTTCGATTGCGCATATGGTGGTTTGGCTAGGAGGGTCAAAGTCTTCCTATGAGAGAGAGAGCTCTCCATGATGGAGCACATTCCATGGGCAATCGGGGCTAGTTATTTCCTCTAGGATATCTTCGTCGCAGTGAAAAATGCGAGAATATAGGGGATCCGGGGAAGTAACATTGGTGACTGTTACCGTTTGGTTTCCTTTAGGTGGTGAAGACTTAGAAGGGGTATCACAATGATGGTGTGATGGCATGCTTGACATAAACCAGATGTTCATACACTGTGGGTTGTGAAATGTGGGTGGGGGTAAAATTTCATGAGGGAAATGAACCAGATAGTTGGGAGGATTTGGGGGAAAATCCTTAGACAATCTATCCATGAACCATGGAGGAGTGGGAAGTGACTCTAGTTTAGGGGAGGTGATATGAACAATATTTGAAAAGGAAGAGTTGGAATCACTTGCATCACATGAAGTGAGGTGTTTGGAGGATTTTGAATAAGGTCCATTTGACGATGACTATATTCAATGATCGTAGGACACTGGTATGTGAAATGATCAAGTGATTCACAAAGAGATCAAGGGCACCTCATCCATTCATTGACTGAGGTCGTGACATAATGGATGTAAGTAAMATGGATAATTTATGATGTGGGTGGAGAGGGGTCTTGCTGAAAGTTTTGGCGTACTGTCGTTAGGTCTACCAAAACTGAGGTAGCGCGRGGAAATTATGAGTCTAGTGGCCATACTCTAAACAAATGGCACATGTGAATCTAGTTCGTAGCCCTTTACTTCTTGTATTAGGGGATGTGGTGGTAGTACTAGGTGTGCTTGGGGAAGCTACGATAAATGTGGTTTCTCAAAGGAGTTGGATCAAATTGCGCAACTCAGGGAGAGAGGGACAACTATTTCTGGGGTGTCCCTCTCTCTCATAGAGTGCACAAGGAGGTTGAACTTGGGGAGGAAGTGGAGCTGTGGGCTCTTTCTTCTTCTTCCTACCCCCAGCTATCACAGTGGTGCTGGAAAGTGGGGGTGAGGGTGGTGTGGTGGGAGTTAGTACTAGAATCTGCATCGATATTCCCTCTGTTTGCGGAGGGAGGGATTGTTGAGGAACCATCGTAGGTGGGTGGAGATACCATACCAGAATGGCCAACACCATGTTGGGAAGGGTAAGCATTGCGGCTACCTAGAAAGCTTGTACTCCTGGTGAAGGGTAGAAAAAGGGAATTTGCATAATGATCTACAGGATTGTCTCCCAAACTGGGATTTGACCCTGGGGGAGGGTGAAATCAGGGATAAGTGGTGTTGTAGGGTTCTCAGGAGGTTCCTAAGGTACAATTTCTTCCACTAGTGGGAGGTCAGAGAGTGGAGAAGCCTCTATGGGAGGAATGGTATCTCCATTGTTAGTTCCATTGGAAGATATAACACGCACTTGTGCTAAGGGGTGTATGAGTAGTGGTGCTCTGTGATATGCCCCTAGCAAAGATGGGTCCTTGAAAATTCCGGGACCCATATCCATGAGTGGATATGCGTCAAAACTAGTGTGGACAAGAGGTAATCTGTTATCGATGTTGGAGGAGTGTTTAGGCTCGTAATGTGAAACTTGGTTGATGGTGATGATCTTCTCGTTGTGGGGGAACACCATTGTTCGAAACATAGAAGAGGCCACAACCTTCATAGCGTTCATGTGTCTACATCCAAAAAAGATGTTTTAATCGAGCAGGGCATCGATAACCTCAATATAGATAAGGATGGTTTTGCTCCCGAGTTCAATGTGGACATTTTGAAAGAGCCCTTTAGGAGAGGATGGTCATCCATCATAGGCTCTCAAAGTGATGGGGGATGGGATTAGCTCAGGGGAGCCAAGTTTCTTCCACACAGTTTTGGACATGATGCATGTGGATGCACCTTCATATATGATACAATGATGAACCATGATGCTCCATATTTTAACTGGTATTTGGAATGCTACGAAAGCGGGGAGACGGGGCTCTCCACAATCTAGATCAAATGTGATGAGTCTAGTATCAGCTGGGTCAACTACCCCCAAGGCACAAATAAATGATTTCCGTTTAGTGGGAAAGGTTTGGAGGACATCCAATATTGACATGGCTACAGGAGATTGCGCCAAGTCATCGACCAGACTGTAATTATGCGCCACCCTATCCTGAGGGTTGTTGACATTCCGTCGTAAAGGTATGTGAGGAATGTGAATGGGGGGTTCATTGTTAGGGCATGGAATCATCAGTGATTGTTCGGTTGTAGTTGGAGCTACTTCAGAAGTGGTGGGATTAGATTCAGGGGGGGTGTTGTATTGATGACTACGTGTTTGTAGTATAATTTCTTCTTCACTAGTGAGGAGGATATTGTGATCTGCCGGATTTCCATGGTTTTGATACCGTCTCATCTTAGGTGGGGCAGGGTGCACCTCCTACTAGGTATTCATCACACCTTGGTGTGGAATAGGGTTTTGCAACACAACTGGGGTTGGTTTTTTCAAATACTGTTGTGGGGCCTGCTAAGGGGCAGGCAATGCTGGGGGACGCGGTGCATTCATGGAATCTTTCATCCATTTGAAGTCGTCAATTTGGGGGAAATGGTGGGTATAATGACCATGCTCACCACAAAGAGCATAAGGGAAGTTTTTATGGAGGTTGTTGTTTTTGTTACTCCCTTTGCGTTTGTTGTTATTGCCCCCTTGGGGGTTCTAGTTGCCCCCAATAGGTTGGTTTTGTTGGGGATTATTTCCCCCTAGTCCTGGGTTATTATTGTTTCAGTTGTTTCTTTTCTTTTTGGCATTATTTGGTTGATTTTATGAATTTTCCATATTCAGTTGTTCAAAATTTTTGAATTGGAGAGGGCTGCACAAAGTTAACCCCAGCATGTGGTTGTCCTTGTGGAGGAAGACTGGGTTGTGAAGGACCAGGAAATGGAAAATAAAGATTATTTTGTGGTAATGATCCATAGGGGAGATAGGAAGGCATAGCACTTTCACTAGTTCTCAGGTTGTAAGCTGAGGTGGATGGGGTACCAGAACTTGGTTGAACAACCGGGCACATCATGGGTGCTGGTGAGGGTCCACTCATGGGTGGAGGGAGGATAACAGGGTAAGGTTGTTGATAAGGGGGGGGATGGTAACAAGGGGGTCCTCCATGCATCGATGGATTTTGGGGTGTATCGTACATGGGTGGTGGTTGGATGTATGGGTTGTGGTGTGTTGTGGTACCAATCATTCCATCTGTTGAGTGAGACATCCCAGGTTTGTCATGGACGAATGGTACAGGTCTCGGGGCATCAGGTAGTACTGTGTTTAAGTATCTTGACTATGCATAAAAATGGTCATATTGTTGAGCCTTGTTGATGTCTACCTCTTCAGTTTGGGGTAAGGTGGAGGCCACATCTTTGGCAAGGAGAGGGATGAGTGATCTGAGAAACCAATCGAGGCATTGTTCTTTGGTGGTTTCTTCTTTGTAGAAACTATGTCACCGACGCCATTCATGAATGTGGTCAACGATATGTGTAGCTGAGGTATTTTTAAACTCAAAGATAAGTTCTAGACCATTTTCATGGTGAATTGGTAGTTTAAAGAAGGTAAAAAATGTTTTGTCCAAAGATTCAAAAGTCACATGGGACCTTGATTTTTCATCCACATACCATTTGGCTGATCAACCTGTGACTGTGTGTTGAAATAAAATTAATTGGATGGAGTCATCCATGATGTTATTTGAAGAGCACTAGAAGGTCATGATATGGTTGGCAAGATATTCTCATGCCTTTCCTTGAAACGTGGGAATGTCTGAAGGTAGTTTGGTAGGAATTCCAGGCCATGTGGGGTCATGAAATATAGGATCATTTGTGAGTTTACTCAAATCAGGTATGTTGAGGGAGGCCAAATATGGCATGTGGAGAGGCGGTGGAGTATTAGTTCCAGCCATGGTGTGAGTAGGTAGTGGAATTGACCCTTGAAGGGGGTTTGGTGGGGGTGTACTTCTCCCTTGGGAAGAAGTGTACCCTCCACCTCCTTGTGAAGGAGAGCTAGTGGATGGGTGACCTTGGGAAGTGGAACCAAGTAAAGTTGATCCCAAAATGGTATCACTCAAGGGGGTGTGAGATGGTTGAGCCGGTGAGTTGGCGAGACTAGGAACTCCTCCTCGAATAGGAGGGATATTTTTCAAGAGCCTGGAACGACAGGGATTCTGTGGGTCCCCTATGTTGTCTAAATAGAAAAGTGAAATTGTGCAAATGGTGATGAGAGAAATAAATGAACAAGAGACTTGTATATTTTGGGTCTTCACAATATATCTCACAAGTGTATGTACTCACGAGAGCATCATACATAAATCAAATTGACAAGAAGCATATATGTGGGTAGGTGGATTTTGTTCACATGGGAGAACAAATAAAACAAATGCTCGTGTCCTGTAGAGGCGTAACGTCCTTCCTCTCAAATAACACTGGACCTTCAATTATCACTCAATAGTGGGGTCTCAAGCCATCGGACAAGGAACTAGTGAAGGATGAAATAATCAGTTATAATGAGGGGTAGAGGGTGCATATCCTGAAAGAGATGGCAATATTACCCAATAGCCACACAAAATGTGATCAAGGTGCAATTGCAGCCCACAATTGCCACCTGGGTAGATGTCCTAAAATGTGGTCACTAAGTACCTCGGTCAAAGTGAAACATTTAGATTTTCGGCCTCAGATATGGGTCACGAGATGGATCCCTTCCAAGAGGTGGGTGCCTCAAGGGGGGACACACAGAATAACCAGACCTTGGATTTCGACCCTTCACGGGTATCTCCCTGCCTTATGGTGTTAGGAACACTTGACTTGGAGGATTTTAAAATTATCTATTTGTCAACTTCTAATGTTTGAAGATGTGAGAACCAGATAACGGGGGGTTATTTGGATGCCTATCCCCACGATGCTACCTAGACTAAAAATTTATTTTGGCACCTTCTGTGGAGGAAATATTAGTGATTTTTTTTAAAATTTTTAGATGTGGTTGTTTGAGAGATTGGGGGTGTGAACCAATCTTGTTTGAATTAAGTAGGTGTGGGTAATTTCTTCAAGAAAATAGTGGGATGTTTCGGGATCCCTTTGGAGGAAACCTACTTCAATCTCCACAATTAAAGATGAAATTACTTGAGTGAAGAGTGACTTTGTGTGTGAGCAAGTGATCAAATGTGCCAAATTTTTAATAAGTTAGGTGTCACCTTGCAACATGTGGACTTCATGTGGTCCTTACAAGTCTTGATTACCTATCTTACTAGATGCCATTGGTACAACCTTGCGGAATTGTAAAGTCCCTAAAGAAATAGAATGTGGACATATAGGTCCTTATCAATYCTTTAAACTCCCTAATGTGATTTAATCTAAGAAAGCTTCAAAATACTATCCTAGATTGCAAGCATGTGGGCATGTATGGGCCGGTTACATTAATATTTAAACTCCGCTAGTGATGTAAACTAAGAAAGTAGCTTCAAAAACTATMCTATCTTTGCAATATGTGGGCATGTATGGGCCCTTATAGATTTAAGATGGTTTGAAAAGAAACTAAGAGGGGCCCTAGGGGCGTTTTTTCCTCTCCTAAAGATTTTGTTTTAAGGGAGATGAAATCCTCCCTCAATCATTTTTTTGATTCTCAAGGTCGCTCTATGGTGCAAGAGAGAAACATACTCAATGATTGAAGTTTGATTTCTGGTCCCAATGCAAATGTTTATATGTGCGAAAGTAAATGATTTCAACTTAACTTTTACAATCAAAACAGGCCATCGATGTGGAAAATGAAATCAAAAGAGGAGAAATGTGGTTCTTTTTAACCTCCTAAGTGCCTATGTTTTAACTAACCCTTCATGTGGAGATGGGTTCTAAGTGTGGTGCATTTACAAATTGGATAACAACAAGATTTTGAAGGCTAGGGGCCTTCAAAAATCACAAAAAAACTCTTACAATTTCAAGACTCTGGACAAATGTGCAGGTTACAGTTCAGACATAGGTGCAGTGGGTGCATAATGCGTAGTGAACAAAAGACCTTTGGGTGCACTGTGCGTAGAATGCGTAGAAAAACATAGTGTTGTGGGAACACAATGCTCGGAATGCACGTCTATGGGATGAAATACCCGCACACGTTCTGATACGCATCAAGGGGGGAAATTTTGAGTGGAATTCTCCTCTTCCAGCTCCAAATTAAGCTCTTTGCAGGTCAGGCTAGGCCGGTTATGATCCTTGCAAGGAAAATGAATTAAAAATAAGTGCTCAAACAACCCAAATAGGGATTAAATTGATACCTTATCCCCAGTACGGTCRCCAATCTGTTGTGTCTTTTTCATCACTCCAATGAGCAAAAGAAGGGTACTTGCAAGTCTAGTTGGGCCTACTAGACAAGGTAGAGGTTATTGTATGAATAAAATGACTCAATCACATGAAATAAAAAAAAAAAACTAAGATAACAGCAACTAAAGAAATAAATAAAGAAATAAAACTAAAATGCATGAGGAAATTAGAACCAAAATCAATCAAACAATTGACCAATAATCAAGCCATCAACGGAGAAGTATATTAATGGGAAAACACCGTAGAGAAAGGGGGACTTATGGATCCCCTCTTCCTCCTTGGGAGGGCTCTTGAATCCCCTATGTGAGAGATATCCTTACAAATGGTAAACTAGAAAGCAAATGGTGAAGAAATCCAAGATTATTCCCTCAAGAGGTGAGGTGAATAACTTAATGAGATGATGCTAGTATGATCCAAGAAGGAAAGAGGTTCCTTGTAGGATAATAGAAGCAGTATAACAATAAAATGAAATTATTGAATTCATAGTGCACCCATGGCCTCTTTTTATAGAAAGTCTTTGAGGCAATATCCAACCGGTCTTTAGTGTGAACAAGGGGCACTTTAGGGCACCCTTAGGTCACTGACCAGCCCCCCACTTGAATTCAGCTCGGATTTGAGGGTCAAATCAAGTTGGGAGTTGGTTCAGAAGTGGGTGAGGGGCTGAAAAGAACCATAAATGCGTCGTTCATAGGTGTGCATGGATTTTTTTGTACACAGCCGCACATCGGGTGCATGTGTGCTCTTCTAGCTTCTTTGGCCTGTGCACATGCACGTGCTTCCTTTAGTGTTTTGGTGCATGCTAATTTTTTGACCAGTTTGTATAGTTTTTGTGCCCTTTGTAAATGCATTTTTGGGTCTATGAATGA
>JASDQU010503728.1:39045-50675 GCA_032191745.1 Picea mariana
TTTTTTTGTACACAGCCGCACATCGGGTGCATGTGTGCTCTTCTAGCTTCTTTGGCCTGTGCACATGCACGTGCTTCCTTTAGTGTTTTGGTGCATGCTAATTTTTTGACCAGTTTGTATAGTTTTTGTGCCCTTTGTAAATGCATTTTTGGGTCTATGAATGAACTAATAGGTGTTTGGAGATGTTGTATTCCTGTAACCATCTACGAATGAAATTTCAGCGATAACGCCAGCCTCTTAACCCCCTCCCTTACCCATCCTAGTGGAGTTCAATCACCCCACACTATTTCTTCATGGTCAATCTACATGTAGTGATGTTGTTTATATTAAAAATATAAATATTTACATGTACAACAAAATAGGCTCCAGGCCTTTATCATCTAGGCTCTCCGACCTAAAATTACATAAGTCCCTAGCTTATAATACTTGGATCACCATCCTATAGAACATATTTACAATTCATAATTACAATTGGGCTCATCCTTGGGGTATTACAGGTTCAGTCTGTATGCTCATTGTTAGCACTGAGAGTCACCCTCATATTGCGGGAGGATAAGCCCAGTACCCATCATAGTGTTTGGTGAATGTTGGTTTTATATGAGTGGAGGTTAATGGAAAAAACTCAATAAATGAATTATGTTAACATGAAACTGRACAAGAAATGCAYAGGGAAGTGAGGGCCACATTATCTTCAGTCAATGAATTGATTTTAAGTGTAAGAAGAGGGAAAAATTAGTGAGAAAGGTGAACAAGACTGCTATGAGCATCAGGCTTTCAAGCAACTTGGAGAAGAAAAAATTAGACTCAAGATCACTCTTTAGCACAAGCTTCAGACACTGAAATATGTCAAATAAACACAGTCACAACAACGCAATGATCAAACCTACATCACAATGCAGCTATAGAAACTTGACTAGATCCTCCATGCCTGAGACATTCAGTGTAAGAGGGAGAAAGATAACAAGGGAGCTGACTAAAACTAGTCATGATACCACTGTAATCAAACCTACATTACAACAACATAAAAAACCTTGACTAAAACCTCCATGCCTAAGTGTTTTAGCATAGTTTTTACAGAGAGATGAAAAGAAGATGACTTCTATTAACATTAAAGTCTCAAATTTGATACATAACCAGAGAACAATTTTGACATCAAAACATTACAAAATAGGGAGCTCTACTCAACCAGTTGATGACCTTAATAAAATATTAAAACTATCTATTTATACTCAGAATAATATGCCACTACCAAGAGTGTGACCTGGTCACTACAATCAAAGCTTTGCATCTGCGATTTCTTTTGTCAAACTAAACGTGCACCCCTCTTTCAAATGCGAGCTTATATCGACATGGGTTTAGCAAGAAAATCTTCCCACAAGGGTACCACGGGCTGACGGTTCAGTCCCCACGGTTGGGCCTTCCATGCCTTCCATTTATGGAGTGAGTCAATGTTTCAACCACCAGCTCTACTTTCATTAACTACCTCTCCTCAGAGATTGAATGAGATTTAATGCTAAGGGAGAAACCACTTTCCAAGACCATAAGGGTGACACCTGTTTGTGCTGATGGCTGCCACGCATTTGGCTCTCTAGGGCTTGGGGGCTAGCTCATGTTCCCCTGCTCCTTCTTCAATGTGACCTAGGGCCATGACCCTATGCAATTGTGTGATTGTGGGCGCGGCCAAGGGTGGTTTGAAAGAAAACCGCTTGTGTCCCCACAATTCACCATGAACCGCCACATGTCCCTTTCTAAAAACCACGGTTCCGATTGCAGCTCGCCCCTGAAATTTTAAAATGTGCTCACCTTTCGACCCCGAAATGGAGCGCAACCATTGATCTTGTGGTCTAAGATGAGGATTCYTGTTCAACGACCCAGATCTAGTGGTCTTTAGATCGACRGATCAGATCTTCCCTTTTCAAATCGATGGTCTGGATTCACTTCAGGACTTGGGGCTTTAGCGCTTCGAAAATTTTACACACTTCCCACTTCAAAACTCACGAAGMTTATTTTCCCAAACACTTAGATCGGACACCACACTGGATTTTTCACCAAGTATTTTAGCGTAGAATGGTCTGCATTCATCTTAAAATGAGATCCTAGTAAATAATGTATGAAATTTTGTAGTTCATATATCATTGCCAATCCTTCTCATTCTTTATTGGTGTAATTCTTCTCTGCYMTGGACAACTTCTTACTTGCAAAAGCTATTGGGTGATTGATGTCTCCCTCTCCTGGTTGAGATAGTACTGCACCCAAATATATGGACGACACATCTACATGAACATGGAAATCCTTTTTCCAATATGGAAAGATCAAAATCAGAACAATCACTATTTTTTTATTGAAGGTGTATGAACCCTTCTGACATTCCTCATACCATTGGAGTTTTGCCTCCTTCTTCAACAACTTTTCCATAGGTGTTGTGATCTGCGCACAACCTTTGATAAACTTCCTGTAATAGCCTATGTGACCCAGAGTTTCCCTAATATGTTTGAATGGTGTAGGTGGTTCTAAATTCATAATCATTGCAATCTTGGCCAGATCCACTAGTAATCCCTGTTTGCAAACCACATGGCCCAAAAAAATTCCAAACAATGCACAAAAAATACACTTCTTCAAATTCAACGAAATTTGATACTGTCTACACCTATCCAACATTAACATGAGTAATTCTATGTGATTATTTAGTATAATGAACATAGTACAATCATATAAGTATACTTTAATTAACTTATGAATAAATTCCTTAAACGCTGCAACCACAACCCTTGAAAAAACTGCATGGGCATTCTTCTATCCAAAGGGCATTATTGTATACTGATAACATCCCCACTCTGTCAAAAAAGTAGTCTTTTACTGGTATTCCTATGTAATTTTTATCTAATGGTATCCTGAGAATCCATTTGGGAAAAAATATGTCTCTTTCGCCCCTACGTTCTCTAGTACCTCATATGTGAATGGTGTGGGAAACGGATCATGTAAACATGCATCATTCAATTTACTTAGATATGTCAAATCATGATTCCTCTTTTTTTCTTGTCTTGCACTGCCATTGGACTTATCCACTCCGATTCCACAACTGGTTCAATGATCCATGTGTCCAACATTTTGTCTGTTTCTACTTTAAATTTCTCCTTGTACTTCAGATTTAAACTTGTAAGGTATCTATTGCACTAGCTTGGCACCTGGTTTCAAAGGAATATTCATCTCACCTAAGTCCCCCACTATCCCCTTCATCTTTGAAAAGATAGTTGGGAATATAGCCTGATATTCGTACAATAAATCTACAATATTCTCTATTGTTTCATGACTCGAGTAATCTCCTATCTACGCAAACTTTGGATTTTCTGTCATCCCAATGTTTACCTTCTGCATATTTATTGGTTGTGTGTATGTTGTAGACTCAAGCTTTGGCCCTTCTATTACCAGTTCTCCCTCTATTTCAGGTACTTGCACATTCCTAGGATCTTCTTCATCATGATCTTCCTTAGCAACATTGTAACACTCCAGTAACTCATGGACAATCATATAAGCTCTGAGTGCATCACAAACTAGTACCACCTCCATCAACCCTTCTTCTGAGAAGATCTTAGTTTAGATAGCCTGTAACACTACATCCAATAATGGGGATTCGTGTTAAAAAGTAAATGTTACCTTGAACCTCTGAGTAAACTCGTCCCATTTGGTTGTTTCTCTATGCATTTCCAATTCCAAATACCAGTTATTTGGAATTGTATCCAATGTATGTATAAATATTTGTGTCCATTATGTCTCTGGTACTGAACTCCATAAGGTTTTTCACTACTCAACATGACCTGCTGGATCACTTTCCTATGTATACTTTAGTGTAATATTCTATACCTTGGAACCAAATATCACTTGCATTAGTCTTCTACACTGCAACCAGTCTTCCATCCCCTCTTTATGTGCAACCCACCATCTGGTTGGATTCACTTTTAGGAAAACATATAGTTCCAACAACCTTTGTTTTTCAATTACCTGCAACTCAAACATGTTTAAAAAAAATCCTATATAATTCAATACATCATACAACAGTGGACCACATAGATATGTTCGAATCCAGTACAATGATCGAGTTATGTACACACATCATTTAGTTTATACTTCATGCATCCTCTACTACCAATGCTCTGGACCTTCCTTTGAATATGATGCACACAAATTGATACTTCTCCAACTTAGTGTGGCATCTACAGCGAGTTTAACATAATCATCCATCCACATAGTTAGGTTATACAAGTTTTCAATGTTTTTCCCTCTTGCTGGATCTATGTACCTCTTTCCTTCTCTTGGGTCTAATGGTGCGGTAACTTTAAAATATCCAACTTCAAATATCATTTCTCTCCTCTTCATATTAAAGATCACCTAATTATAAAATTGCCATTCCAGTCCCATCAATTCTAGATATCGTTGGCTATCATACATGATCTCAATAGCTTCAAAGTCTACCACACTGCGCAACCCATCTATGTTCATAGGTACTCCTATCAATTGACCAATTGGTACTATCTTATGTTGATTTGCGAGCCTTAACTAAACATGAGACCAGATAAAATTTTGTTTTCCCATCATCTCCAAGTTCTACTTTGTTAATACATTCATGTCATATCCCAAGTCTAAAATAACATTATCCACATTATATTCACCAATCTGCAACTTATTATGAATTCTCTATTGGTCCTCTTTTTGCGCAATACCTGATTCACTACCCTCTATGCGATGGGAGTTTACCTTCCTTGTTTATAGTGATCAATCATTTCATATAGTGCATTGAACACAGTTTCATATTTCATTAAATCTATGTAACTTCTTAGGAATTCTCTTAGAGTGCTTACCTCCCCAGGTAGCTTCTCTAGCCTCGTAAAATCTTCAACATGAGGCGTAAATGATGTTGATGCTCTCCGATCCTGTCTAAGTACCTCTTTTCTTTCCCTCTGATACATCTTCGTTTCTTGTTGAGGGTCGAATGTTGGTATCATTCCTGTTTACTTCCTTACCCATTGCTCAACCTGCTTCCCTCCATTCATCGCATCCGCTCCTGTTCTGGTTCCTCCACGTGTAACAACTATTATTCTAGGTCCTTCGTTGCATTTTTCGGTTGATATTTTCTATACATTCTTATTTGCATCTTGGTTCTAATTCCCTCTTTCCTACCATTTCACAAGTAATTAAGTACAATATTTTGTCACATGGTCTAGTTATCTACAGTATGTGCATGTTGTACACAGATTTGTGTATTCCTAGGCTAAGTGTCTCGGTTGATTACAATTGTAACATATTATCGGTCTTTTTCCTCCTTTTCCAATATTTCCTTTGCCTCAACCTATGCCAAAATTTCCTCCTTTTCCTGGATTAAAGTTTCTCTAATTATTATATTGTGGACCACCTCCTTCTATCACAACATTCTCCTCTTGAATCATGTACATATCTAATGTTCACTCCCTCATCAAATCGAATGCACGACAATGCTTCTCTTCATGCTCGACCAACTTGAAAAAATTGCAAAATAAGTTCCTTGGTGTAGATTGATACTTCTAAAGTAATGGACATTCAGTAGGATAGTGTCCCCATTTCTTACATATTTCACAATATCCCTCTCTTGGTAATGGATTCGGTGCTCCAGTCACCAAATACTGCACAAATGTTGGGAATTCGTCCTTCTGATAACCTTCATTCCTACACTTGGTACACCATAATTTTTCTCATTTCTCCTTCCCTTTTGTAAGTTATACCGATTGAATTTTCAAGGTATATAACTACATCCAAACTGGCACCATCCCTCAAGTGTCTCCTACAGGGGATGCTTCCAATTTCATCGCAATCTCTAAAGCTTCAGGATGCGACACAACCTTCTGTTAAATCAACGACCTATGAATGTGTGGTAGAAGTAATACAATAAACCATTCTTGATGTTGTTGATCAGGGATCTGGAATGTCATTCTACCCATACAGTCCTTAAAATGTTGGTCATAATCCTAGGCTGATTCAATTTGCACCTATTTAATTTCCTTCAACTATGTAATGTACTATGACTCAGACTTTGGCTTCTTGAACTCTCTCAACAATGCTTGTATTATCTTCGCCAAAGTCCTGGCTAGTCTTGTAGAAGTGGTACTCTGCAACTTCATTTACCAGGCTAATGCACGACCTGTAAATTTTGTTTCCAACTACACAATATTTAGGGCCTCATCCTAGACATTCTTTGTAGCCGAGATGTCTCGTAGACAAATGGGTGTTGTTCTGGTTCCTCTGACCCAACTCCCTAGAACTCAAGTAGTCTGAGGGTGTTTTCTACCCCTTCCATGTTGCATTATGTAGTACCTCCTCTTGGTTATTTTGGTTTAATTTGAATCCGCACACTGCTTCCAATGCTCTGATTACTACTATGATTTATTCTTCTAACTACAAGTGCTCTCGACAACTCTTCAACTATTATTCCAGATTGTGGGGACGAACATGGGGTTGTGGATTCAACATAAGATCCATATTGAGTAGGACTTAATGACTCTTCTATTATAGGACTAGATTGGAACCCCTCTTCCTCTCCTTTTATGTGTGGTATCTCTATGATTTGGACTATTGCACAAGGCTCTCTCCACTCTAGGATCTCCTTTATCATCCCCACTATTTCACCTCTTGTACTTCCTTTCACTACATTGTAATCCAAACTCGTCTTCTTCCTATGATATAACTTCTTCAGTTCTCTACATCCCCATTCCCTCCCTCCCTTCTTCATTTCTTCCTTCCTTCTCTCCTTTCCTCAGACTATCCTCTTTTCATCCTTGGTTCCCATATGTTCATGAATCCCATTAGAAATCATAATCCATTGTCACCATGCACTTGTCATAGAACAACATATTTATCCACGTACCCAATGATTTCATGATGCAGGAGCATCGCCAACAACAAGCGAGCGTGGGACAAACACCAATACATTTTGGCACATGATGAATTGTTTGAAATGTTTTGAAGTTTGATACACCAAACATATATGAAACAATTAAGAAAGGGCGTACTTGTAGATTGTAATCAGACCTTGAGCGTCCTACTCTCGTCTAAAGGATTAAGAGGCATTTATGCTAGTAAATGTAAGTAGGTAGACTTGAATTCTTAGATTAGACAGTTTTAGGAGCCGGAGGGAAAACGGATATAGACACCCTCACTTGTATCATTGTAACATTAGAAGCATAATCAATCAAGAGAGCATAGAGAAGAATAAACATAAATCTGTGTAGAAGAACCCATGTATAGAAGTTTTGAGATTAATATATGAAGATTTGATCCAGACTCATGGTGTTCAAATACTTTCTGTGTATGCATGATTGAATGTTATTCTAATGATTGTTTTACTCTTTTTGATATACATTTTCTTTTATGACATGTATGTATGATTTCTTGTTAAGCATTCAAAGTCTGAGAGAGTAAAGAATGAGTTTCAATTGTTTCTCTGTCTGAGCAAGAGTTTTCCTGCAAGGAGTGCAGTGAAATTGTCCGCAAGGTGTGCGTTGACAGAAGTCAGAGTTTGTCTCTACAATCCCAGGAGGGATAACATTGTTCTGATTCTCGCAAAAGTGCAAGTTAAGAACAGGATCCATGCAAAGTGTGCGCTGGCTGAGTAGAGTCTCAGTGTTTGCAACCTGAGTGAAATTGTTAAAGGACTGTTGTCACAGGGAGTGCACAAATTTGAAGAGGTTCAAATACTTGGAGTGTATTTGAAGAATTACCACAAGGAGTGCATGTAGGAGTCTTCTTGAAGACTCGAGTTGTGGAGAAATCTCAGAAGGGATAGAGTCTTTGAAGTTGTCGAAGAGAATCTTAAGAGGGCCGGTGCCTTGAAGTATTGGAAGGAGGCACAACAACATCGTTTTGCTGGTAGACAAGTTCTAGCGAAGGAATACTGTGTTCGCCTTACAAGAGTTGTCAAGGAGGCATTAGACGGTCAGAATTCTCCGTGGAGAATTCGTGAAGTCCCGAGAGCTGTTAGATCTTGTAGAAGAGAAAGGAGAGTTATGGCGAGTGTTTTTCTAAGTGCAAGCTCAGGAGAAATAGGGCCGTAGGATCTGAGCCAACAAGGGTCGTTGGATTCACTCGCATAATCTCATTTTGTGGATTCGCGAGTTGAAAGTTTAAAACCTTTGCATCAATATTCACGAGCGGCGAAGTTGCGAGAGAATCACATCCATCCATTGGAGGAGGACAGGTGGTAGAGATCAAGGGATCTCGCGAACTTGGAGGTTCACAAGGTGAGAGCCCAAAGATTGTGTGCTCCATGTCGCGAGTGGCGAAATCGCAAGGAGCTAGGACAAACGTAGGATCCAGGTCAAGGGAGGATCATTGGATCAGAGTCTTATCGTGCCTATCGTGCATTCAGGGGTTTCGTGGGTTGAAGAGCCGAAATCTTAGCATCGAGATTCGTGAAGTTGCGAAGTCCAAAACTCCAAAAAGGTGGGAAGTTCTGTTGTGTGACCCGCGTTGACGACGTGTCAAAATTTCATAATTTCGGCATATCGGTGGATAGGAAGTCAAGACTTTTGTCCTGAAAGTTCTGAAGTCATGAGTTGCGATAAGAAGTAGCGAGGAGTTCAGGATCTCGGTACTTCGGGTGTCGGGATACAAAGGAGGTAGCGCTTCGGGAAGAGAAGTTGCGAAGTGCTGAAGCTGGGCACGAGGGACACGTGGTAGAACTGCAAGGTGGGCCCATGCGATAGATAGGCGAACACGTGTTACCTAGTGAAAGGTGTCAACACCCATTAACCTCTCGCGTCTCAGGGATTCATGAGATAAGGGAACGAGAGTTCAACCCTTCGACTCGTGAAGTCGTGAGTAGCGAGAATGCAAGGAGAAAAGTCAACATCACTTCTCGGGGTTTCGTGAAAGGAAGGTGCCAAGGTTGGATTCCACAACTTGTGAAATGGCGAGTAGTGAGAGGAGCTAGCGTTAAGCTTAGCCGGTGGTCACGCGTGGAGGGCACTGACAGAGGGGAGCTATACCCATTTCGTGATCTCGGGTATTGTGAGATTGGAAAAGAAGAGTCAAGAGCCTCAACTCACGAACTCGCGAGTTGCAAGTTGCGACAAGCACCTTTGGAATTGGGCCTTGGTCACAGTGTTGTGGTCGCACGGAGAAGGGGAGCTTGCGCCTTGTGCTATTCGCACAGGGAAGCTACCAAAAAGGAACTGTGGATCGATAATTTGCGATTCCAGCAGGGAATGTAAAGAGTCGATTCATCTCGAGGGAGATAAAGAATGATCCTGTGAGCGGACTTCGGCTTGAGGGTCAGGGAGGTCTATGTCAGTTTGGTATCAAATCTTGACTCTATTTGTATACTTCAGACAGGGAAAGAGAGAAAGAAAATCTTAGCCATGCCTCCGAGAAGAAGAGACAGACAAACACCCGATCCACCAGAGGATAGGGAAATGCCAGAAGGAAGGGGTAGGCAGGTGCCAAATCCATCCATGGAAAGAGATATACATGACCTACGCGCTAGAGTCATGGACATGGAAATAAAACAGAGGCACACAACTGGTGTTGGAGATGTCAGTGAATCTAAAAGTGAAGATGAAGCTGGACATGGAGGAGAAGRAGTTGCAGCAAATGAACGCCTGATTAGGGCTATTGCAAGAATGGGTGCTAGAGTAAAAATGGATATTCCAGTATATGAAGGAAACCTGGATGCTGAAGAGATTCTAGACTGGATTAGAGCTCTAGACACATATTTTGACTATAAAGATGTCGAGGAAGACAAAAAGTTCAAACATGTTGTCACAAGATTGAAAGGACATGCATCATTGTGGTGGGATGAGCTACAAGCTGACAGATGCTGCAAGGGAAAGTGTAAGATCAAGAGTTGGGATAGGATGATCGCGAAGATGAAGGAAAAATTCATTTCCAGGGATTACCAGATTACTCTGTTTCAGAGAATGCAAAATTTGAGACAGAAGCTAATGTCAGTGAAGGAATACACTGAAGAATTCTACAGGCTGAACATCAGGGCAGGTCATCGCGAAAGTGATGATGAAAAAGTTTCCAGGTATATGAATGGTATGAGATATGACATTCAGGATGAGATGATCATGATGACCATCTGAATGGTGGAAGATTCTTATTAGATGGCTCTAAAAGCTGAAGAGAAGCTGAGTCGAAAGAAAAGTCAAAGAGGCCGAGGTAGAAGTCAAGCCAGAGACAAATCAGTTGCCCAAGATAGAAATCAGAAACCCAAGGAAGAGTGGAAGAAACCTTAGACTCAAACTGAGAGAGGTGGAAGCTCACAGAGAGGGCAGTATACCGAACAGAGAGGTCAGTATGTTGATGGAAACATTTTTCCTCGTACTAGAGGTAGAGGAAGAGAAAGAGGTGGAGTGGTGAAATGCTTCACATGTGGAAAGGTCGGACATAAATATTATGAGTTTCCAAATAGAAAGAAAGAAGGTGGTGAGACTCACATTGAAGAAGCACAAAGAAGGAATTTTGAGAAAAAAGATGTTGAAGGCAGAAGATCACTAATGATGCGAAAAGTTCTCTTAACGCCAGAGAAGGAGGTGGAGAGTTCGGTCCAAAGGAACAGACTTTTTTGGACCGCTTGCAAGACCAAATACTGGGCATGCAAAGTCATCGTCGACAGTGGTAGCATAGATAATCTCGTTTTTACAGAGATGGTAGAAAAGCTGGAGTTGGAGACTATTGAACATCCAAGCCCATACAGAGTTTCATGGCTACAAAAAGGACATCAGGTAAATGCCACTAAATGTTTAGTTGAGTTTAAAATAGGAGGGTATAAAGATGAAATACTCTGTGATGTTATTCCCATGAATGTTTGTCATCTATTGCTGGGTAGACCGTGGCAATATGACAGGAATGTGGTGTTATAAGCAAAATCTGTTCGTAGGGACGGATTCGACCTATCCGGCTGTGAAGCCGGTTACAGCCTCTTTGGTAGCTCGGCACGAGGCAGAGGCTACCCGCACCTCAAGCGGTCCTTCACCTGAGGCGGTAAAGAAGGGGAAGAAGAAAGGTGAAAGACTTACAAGAAGTCCTTCTCAGGACCACCCACCTTGGGTGTTATCCTTCCTTAGCTTCCTGGATGGCCGAAATGGCCTGGGGGATGAAATTTATGGACAATGGGATGAAAATGAGCTCACTGATTTTTAGGACAGCGAACTAAATAAAGTGGACAGCGAGCTGTTCACTCACTTAAAGTGTTGGAAACTGCCCCAGAATGGGTCACCGGGGTAAACCGGTATCCTGGGTAAATAACCAATGAAGTCTTTAAGCAAATAGGTATGAAACAAGGGTGGAAAAGGGGTTTAAAAGCTACAGCCAAGTACTTTTAAATGGCTGTAAATTATGAACAGCAAGCTGTTCAAAGCCTTCAAAGCAAAGAAACAAGCCCAAAATGGCTCAAAACCCCCCGGGGTGACCCGGGAAGTGATCCTGAAAGATTGTTAAGTCAAAAAAGGGTTGTAAAAGTGGATGAACAGCTTTGTAATAAGCTGTTACAGCTATGATATAACATAAAAGATATACAACTTCAGTTTTGGTTTGTGAGTGGAAAAAGGTGGACTGACGAAAGGTTGACTTTAAAATATTTTATTGATCAATTTTTGTTTTTT
>JASDQU010503728.1:51491-74146 GCA_032191745.1 Picea mariana
TACGGAAGTCGAGGTAATTGGATTCTTTCCTGTCTGAGCAGGAACCTTTTAACCGAACTTCTGGCTCTCACACTTGCAGCAGTAAATGAATTCTACAGAGGGTATGATGTTTCGATTCCTTTCTGTCTGAGCAGGAACCTTTAACCAAATCTCTGCTAGCCTCATAAAATCATCACACAAGATTGCTGATAAAAAGAATTACAAATTCCATTCAATAAACTAAGACAGAGTCAGTAATATTTCAGCAAAGCGAAATTCATTAAAACAGTGTTTCCGCAAACAATAGTTTACACAAAGCATGAACAAAAATTATACTAACACGCTTCTAACTAATGGGTGAATCTTGTGAAGAAGGTGGGCCCTCCCTTCTCACAAGATTCCCCTGAAACGGGAAAGCTTAGAGATGAATGATCAAAGCAGTCTTATATTCATCTGTCGAAATATCACATTACAAATTGGAGAAATAAAATACGTCCCGCTTCTCTGGAGTTGCTTCAATACATCAAAACTTGGATATCTCGAATGGTGATTTCCTCTGATTTGAAGAGGAAATCCCTTCGATACAATCATTACAATGCATATCTGAATCCTATCCTAGATCGGGTCTTCTTTCTAAATTAGCATAGGATGTCCTGGTTTCACGCAACCGAATGCTATTACAGGAACTGAACGAGGTATTGCTGTTATGGCTGGTGTAACAGCTTCTTCTCATCGTTGTTGATGCTGTTTCAGCATCGCAATTCGCGGGCTGTTTCAGCCACGTGAATTGCGCTCTGACTGCGTTGACCACTGACTGTGGCGGCTTCCTTGTGTTTTAGCATCATCGGTTTTGGCAGTTTCTTCTGAGTTTCAGCATCTGCAACTCTGGACTCTGTAATAGCTCCGTGTTTCAGCATCTTGCGACCTCAGACTGTGTAGCAGCTCCTTGTTTCAGCATCTGTGACCTCGGACTGTGTAGCAGCTCCGTGTTTCAGCATCTGTGACCTCAGACTATGTAGCAGCTCCGTGTTTCAGCATCGGTTCTGTGTTTCAGCAATAGGCCTTGAATGAAAATCTGCAGTTTTGGACACTTATGCATTTCTAATCAATGGTTAAGTACAAGAGTGATGTAAAATATCACGCAAAACAGGTTAAACATATAGTAATGAGAAAGGACGTTGTATACCTTTAAGATGATCAGACAAAGTGATAGTATAGGTTCAGATATAGGTGATCAAGAGTATAATAATGGCAAAAAGTATAGGCAAAAAGGTGCATAGTGTGGTCCTAACAATTTTCTTATGTATTGCCAACCCAATTTTTTGTGTTAAATATTCTTATGTTGAGATTTTTACATTTGACCTCTTCTCATAAACCTACCTCCACAAATATTTTGATGGGTACTAGGCTTATCCTCCCACAATATGAGGGTGACTCTTAGTGCTAACATTATTGGAGTCATTGTTTGGGAACGAGTTGAAGAAATTTCCATGGGATTAAACAAAAAAAAAGTTTTGATTATGAAGGTGGATCAGAAATCAATACCTTGAATATTTCATCTTGCACCTGGCGACTCCATTGTTTTAGTTGTGGCTCCCAAAGGTAGACACACGAGATCTACTCCATGACTACCTTTAGAAAAACTTGAATATGACCCATAGAATATTATCAAGAAAGGAAATACCTCTCAAGAAGGACTTTGAGTTGATGTACCGGGTGATTCTGGTAATTTACATGATTATTCTTTTAAAACTCCAGTAGTTGTATCCAATTCTCCTTTTATACCATCTGCTAGAGTTTCCGTAATTTTATATTTTGAAAGATTTATTGTTGAAATATCCTCTTCTAGTCTTCATTTGGAAGGATAAAGTTTTGAAATCCCTGTTTCCCTTGATATTGTAAAGTGGTTTAAACCCTGGAGCTTAGAAGATTTTCCCACTTTGGCTTTTCCTACTCCTCCTCCTATCAAAGTTGTTGTAACTAAATAGGGGGAAACTTCTTTTCCCTTGAACCCTATACCATTCTCCTCCAACACTCAACCACTTCCCCTTTCCCATAGAAACACAGCTGCAGTCATGCCTGTCCAAAATCCATCTCCCCCTTGTTCCCCTACAGTTCACATCCCAATGGCAAGTTCTAATCTTCCTAGAAACAGATGGAGGCCATAGTGGCTGCTAGATATGCCCCTCTTGTTTTACCTCAGCCTAAGAATGCTCTCCCAGTTGGATACTACCTTAAGTACATTCCCAAATTCATAGGGGAGGAAGAAATAACTACAGAAGAACACCTTTTTTCAACTTTTTATAGTTATGCAAATAATCATAACATTGAAAATCAAGATGTGTGGATGAGAGTTTTGTACAGATCCTTGATGGTGAGGTTATGAAATGGTTTAGGGGTTTGACTCATGGATCTATTGCTGGGATTGAAGCACTAGATGATTCATTCTTGAGGCATTGGGGGGATAAAAAATATTTTCTTTATTATATCACAGAATTTGGGCCACTTAAGAGGAAAGAGGGGGAATCTGTTTCAGACTTCTCAAAAAGATTTAATAAAATGTAAAATAATATTCCCACTGAAATAAATCCTACAGAAACCTATACCAAGAATACTTATGCCAACGCTTTTGACCTTGAATTTTTCCTCCTGTTGAGAGAAAGAAGAGCTACCTCTTTAGCTCATATGCAAGATGCAACCCTTGAAGTAGAGTCTAATAGATTGGCAGCTGAAAAACTTAGGAGTAAAGTCGATAGAGGGAGAATAAAAGGTAGGGATGAAGCTTCAACCTCTGATTCCTCTATTGCCTATCCTCAAGTGGATGAGTTGACAAAACTAGTGAAATCACTTTCTACAGAAGTGGAGAAATTGAAGCTTGATGGAAAACAGAGCTGTAGGAACACCCACGCTAATGATAATAGGGGTAATTTAAAAAGACCCAATAATTCCCCTCATATCATCCAAAGAGATCAAATAAATAGGGATATGGATGATCAAAGAATCCAAGCCCCTCCAAAATAACCTTGTTACTGATGAAGAAGGAGAGGAGGAAGAAGTTGATCCTCAAATCCATTGTCTTGGTGACACCTCTTCATCTCCTCACTTAACCTAATCCACATATGAAGAGTCTCTCATGGATAGCCAACTAAATGATTTGAGAAAAGGGGAAAGGACTAGTGGCAATCCAAATAGATACAACCTAAGGTCAAAGAAGAAAGAGGGGAAGCCTGACATTTCTGATCATCCTACTAGAGCAGAGAATCCTGCTAAGAGTATGAAAGCTAGAAGAAAAGAAAAATAGGCACAAAACCCCCAAGCAGTGGTTAAGATCCCTACCCCAGAGGTCAATGAGATTATGAACCCTCCCTCCTCTTTGAGCTTTAAGAATGAGATTCAAAATATTAAAATCCTTGTACCTTTTTTGGAGCTAATTAAGAATGAGGAGTTCAAAAGGTACCTTTCCAAAATGTTGTAGCCTGAACCTTCCTCTAATTCCACAGATTCAATCAACCTTCAAGATGAAAAACCAGTTGTCTTACTGGGACCTTTGGTAGAGGATAGAGATGAATCATCCCCTCCTTTATATACATCATCGAACATTCATGGTAAAATGCTACACAATTGTTTGATGGATTCAGAGGCATTTCATAATCTCATGCCTAAGACTGTCATGGATGAGCTTGGGTTGGAGGTTACAAAAACATACCATGACCTATACTCATTTGATTCTAGGAACGTGAAGTGCCTTGGGGTTATTGAAGACTTGGTTGTTTCCTTTTTCCAATTGCCAATGAAAAGTGTGGTCATGGATACTGAAGTGGATGATGTCCCCCCTAAGTTTGGGATTCTCTTGTCAAGATATTGGATCAAAATGCTAGGGGGAACTTTGCAGATGGATATTTCATATGCCACCATTCTTGTGTTTGGGGGGGAACATAGAAGGATTTATAGGGAAGCATAACTTGCTTACATTATCAGTGATGAAGAAAATCCTACCAACCAGTACGCCATTTTTGCAGTTGATACTCATCTACGAACCAATATGTTACAACTCACTGATGCTCCTCAAACACATATTGAAATTAGAATGCAACCTATTAACTCTTGTGAAGATTCTCCTCCCAATACCTTTGTTTGGAAGATGTTTTTTTATGGAGCCTCTTCTAGGGAGATTTTTGGTGCTAGGGTAGTCTTTATTTCTCCTACCCAAGAGATCATATATGTGTCCTTCAAGCTTGAATTTGAAACAACAAACAATGTGGTAGAATATGAGGCTCTCATTTTTGGTTTGAGGGCTGCCAAAGACATGAATATTGAAGAGCTAGCAGTATTTGGAGATGTTGAGTTAATTGTCCATCAAGTAAAAAATATGTATCAAGCTAAACACCCCAGGTTAAGAACCTACAGAAATGAAGTCTGGGATATTCTTGATAGTTTCTTCTTAGCTTTTAATATCTCATTTGTTCTAATATAGTAGAACACTATGGAAGATTCCTTAGTTGTCTCAACAAGTAATTTCAGGGTTCCTTTTCCCCCCAAACTCAAGTATGAAGTGGAAATAAAGTATAGACCCTCTATACCTGACAATGTCAAACATTGGAAGGTTTTTGAGGATGATCTTGAGATACAAATATTTCTTGAGACTGTGGATAATTTTTATTCCTTACATATTGATCAAGATCATGACATTGAATCCCTCATGATGATATTTTCTAAATGAAATTTTTGACCATCATATTGTTCAATTATCCAGTAACCATATTCCAAAAGGACTTGTCCCCTTGGAGAGATTGTTTGACATAAATGATGTTGTTGTAAAGGTTAAAGGTTCAACTAAAAATGCTGAGGTGACTGAATGCAATTTAGGTACAAAGGAGGATCCAAAGTATGTTAATTTGTCTAGAAGCTTGTGAAAGGAACAAAGCAATGAGTATGTTAAACTTTTAAAGGAGTTTGCTGATGTGTTTACCTGGAAATATGAATACTTAAGGACATATGACATAGACATCATTCAACATAAGATCCCTTTGAAAGAGGAGACCAAGCCTTTTAGGTAGAAGCTCAGATAGATAAATCCCATACTGTTGCCTATTATGGAAAAAGAGGTGAAAAAGTTGTTGGATTCCCAAATCATCATTCCTTTGAGATATTCAAAATGGGTGGATAACTTGGTTCCTGTGAGGAATAAAAATGGGGAAATCAGGTTGTGTGTTGATTTCAGTAATTTGAATAGAAGCTCCAAAAACGATAACTATCCCTTGCCAAAGATGGAGCACATTTTGCAGAGAGTGACTGGTTCATCTAGGATGTCTATGATTGATGGATTCTCTAGCTACAATCAGATCTCTTTCCTTCTTGAATATAGAGAGAAGACAACCTTCACTACTCCTTGGGGCACTTTAATGTATGCTAAAATTCCCTTTGGATTGACGAATGCAGGAGCAACCTTATAGCGAGCGATGGACATTTCCTTTATTGGGGAGAAAGAAAAATATGTAGTCATCTATCTGATGACATTATGGTGTTCTCAAAATATGACAAGGAGGATTGTCATCATTTGAAGAAGGTATTCCTGAAGTGAAAAAAGTTTGGTCTCTCTCTCAATGCTAAGAAATCTTTGTTTGCTATGAAAGAAGGTAAATTATTGGGGCACATTGTGTCAGTCGAAGGGGAAAGAATTGATCTAATTAGAGTAGAGGCCATCCAAACATTATATTTTACTAGATCTAAGAAAGAGGTTCAGTCTTTCTTGGGTAAGATCAATTTTCTAAGAAGGTTAATCTCTAACTTTGTTGAATTAGTGAAGTACATTACAACCATGCTTAGAAAGGGAAATGAGGTGAAATGGATTGATGAGTCTAGAGATTATTTTGACCAAATAAAAAAGGATTTGGTTGAATCACATGTGCTCATCATCCTAGACTGTTCTAAGGATTTTTTGATATTTTCGTTTGCTTCAGTTGACACATTGGTTGATGTTTTGCTATAGAAAAATATAGAGGGGTTAGAGAAACCTATTTCCTTTTTCAGCAGAGCATTGAGGGATGCAGAAATGAGATATGACATCATGGAAAAGAAGGATTATTCTTTGGTCAAAGCCCTCAAGGATTTCAAAGTATATTTTCTACATTCAAATATTGTTACATATGTCCTGTCAGCCTCAGTGAAAGAGACACTTATCCAACCTGGCATAGATGGGAAGAGGAGCAAGTGGATTTCTAAAATTCTAGAATTTGAGATTGAGATGAAGACCACTAAACTAGTGAAAGGACAAGGTTTAGCATGGTTGTTGGCTGAATCAAATTGCAAAGATTTAGGGGTTAATTCATGAAAATAAACTCAGAAAATTAGCAAGCTAGGTTTGCTAATAAAAAATATCATACTAACCCCAGCTTGGAAGAATGCACTTGGTATAAAGACATCATACATTTTTTGTAGAAGTTGAGGCCTCCTAATGTCTTGGAAAAGAACAAGGTGAGAGATTTGAAACTCAAATAAATAAAATATTGTCTCATTGATCAATTTTTGTATTGGAAATATCCTCTAGGAGTTCTTTTGAGATGTCTAGATTCACAAGAGTCACAAAGGGCCATAAGTGATTTTAATGATAGTTTATGTGGGGGCCATCAATTTTGGAGAACCACATCCTATAAGATCCTCACAGATGGATGTTTCTGGCCTATCTTTTTTACTGATGTTTGTGAAAATATTATAGCTTGTGTCAAATGCCAAAAGTTTTCTGGAAATCAGTAGCTCAAATATTTTCCTTTGAAGCCTGTGGTGGCTTCTAGACATTTTCAACAATGGGGTCTTGACTTCATTGGATAAATCCACCTAGCCTCAAGTGGTTAGCACAGGTGGATTTTGACTTCCACTAATTATTTCACCAAGTGAATAGAAGCCATTCCTACAAGGAGTGCCTCCCACAAGGTAGTCATTAGCTTCCTTGAAGATATCATGTCCAGATTTGGTTGTCCAAGCAGAATTGTTACTGACAATGTTGCCTCCTTCAAAGTTGAACCATTGATCAAGTTCTGTGAACAATATGGGATTACATTGATCCATTCTACTCCTTACTACCCCCAAGGAAATGGTTTTGTAGAGTCCTCTAACAAGAGCCTCATAAAGATCATTAAGAAATTGTTAGAAGACACCAAGTAAGCATGGGACTCAAAGCTGAAATTTGCATTATGGGATGACATGATTACAATAAAGAGGTCACTTGGTGTTTCCCCTTTTCATCTTGTATATGGATTTGAGGCCATCTTTCCTACTCATCTTTCCTTTGCTGTGGCACAATTCCTCTAGGAATACCAAGGATAACCTGATGATATGGACAGAAGAATACAACAGTTGGTAGAAGTACAATAGACTAGGGAGAAACTACTTGATAAAGCTCAAGACCATCAACAAAAGATCAAGCAAGCTTTTGACAAGAAGGTAAGGAAAGAATATTTCCAGCTAGGATATCTAGTGCTCAAGTGGGATGCACCCAAGCAAGACAAAGGAAAACATAGTAAATTCAAGGCCTTGTGGATTGGTCTATTCAATATTTCAGAGGTATTTTCAAATAACACTTATAAATTGAAAAACTTGGAGGATTTCAAATTTTTTGGTAGCCTTGTCAATGGGAAATTTTTGAAAAAATATTTTTCTTAAGACATGATTGGCTTTCCATCCATTGTAGATACCACTTTCTCTTTTATTTTTGTTTGAATAAGTGACTCCATGACCTAAAAGCTAAAGGCACTGAAACTACTTGTTCTTGGCAGCTCACAGGGAGCATGCCATCCCCTATGGAGCCAACTTTATCACATGAAGTTGTCAAGGGTCGCATGTAATTGTTGTTAATACCTAAGTCTGCACCCTTGCCTAATCTCTCTCTTTTCCGTATGCCAGACCTAGGATTTTCCCCTTTTGACTGGTAAAATCGATCTCCCTTTTGTTTAAGAACCTAGCTTCCCTTGGTGTCTTGCTTGGCTGAGTCTCGACCCATTGTTTTTCTATTTCTCTTGAAGGATAAACACTTATCAGGATTTGGGTGCAAAGTACTAGTCATCTGGTTTGCATGATCTCACAACAAGTCATCCAAGTCCTTTGGTGATATAGGTTACAACCATGAGAATGAAGCACAACAGTCAAAGGCATTCCATTTGGTCCTAAATACAAGCAACGAACAAGTTCATGTTTCAACGACGAAGATACCAGGGCCATTCAGATAAATGACCACACTTCATTTTGGTGCTGCAACATGCTTGGGCATTAAAATCCTTGAGCGGGCTGAAATCTAAACCACAGTATTGTGGGAGAACTACGTGGCGGAAGGTGGTGAGTTTCGGGCCCAAAAGTGGTGTGCATCCAAATCGCTTTCGACGGCCTCGAAATAACGTGATCATTCAATGGTGAATCCAATAACAACACATTTTCTCCCCCTACTTGTCAAGCGTCGTCTCGATCCCGAGGGAAAATCAGTGAATGAACAAGGATTGATATTTGAAACCTCGACTCACTCCATAAATAGAAGGCATGAAGAGTCTGGCCATGGAGAAATAATTGTTAGCCCGAGGTACCACGATGGATGGTTTTTCCCTACAGGCCCATGCTAATTTGACATTGTGTCTGACAGAAGGATACACACACAGTCTGACAGAAGGATGAACAGATGAAAAGCCTTGGACATGATGGCCATCTCATGCTGCTAGCAGTTGTCCACTATTTTGGGTATAAATGCTTCAGTTGAAGAATATGTTAGGGTCGATGGTTGAGTAGATCTCCCTATTTTGTAATAGTTTGATAGCAGAGTTGTTCTCTGGTTATGTATGAAACCCGAGGCTTTCTCATTAATAGAAGTCATTTTCTGTCATTATCTTGTTTCCTCTTGTGTTGAAACACTCATGTATGGATGATCCAAATGAGATGTTGTAGTTGTATTGCAATGAGGGTTTGATTATAATGCTACTATGATATGTTTCAATATTTTCTTTCATTGTCCTATTTTCTCTTATGCTGAAATGCTCGTGCATGGATGATCCATACGAGATTTTGTAGTTTTATTGTAATGGAGGTTTGATTATAATGTTGYTGTGATATATTTCAGTATCTTAAACTTAAGTTCAAGAGTGCTCTTGTGCCTCATTTTTTTTTTGCACCAAGCTTCTTGAAGGCCAGATKCTCATGGAAGACTTGTCAACTTTCCTCACTAAGTCTTCCTCCTTCTCACAKTTAACCTTAAACCACTAACTAAAGTTAATGAGAACCTCATTTTATTATGCATTGCCAGCCCAGTTTTCTGTGTTAAATATTCTTATGCTGATCTTTGTCCATTTGACCTCCTCTCATAAACCGACATCCACAAACATTTTGATGGGTACTTGGCTTATCCTCCCACAATCTGAGGGTGACTCTCAGTGCTAACACCAAGCATCATTAAAGATGAGCCCATTTTAGGCACTTTATGGAAGAAATTGAAACACACCAGTAAGTTGGGACAACCCAACTAACAGAGCAGTGATTGGGCTGGAGTTTCTCAGAGAAATGGAAGATAAAATGTTGAATATTAAAATAAAATTAAAGACTTCCCTAGACAGGAAGAAAATCTATGCTGAAAATGGTAGAAATCACATGGAATTTAATGTGGGTGATCATATTTTATTGAAGGTGAAGGCCAAAAAAAGTTCCATGAAGTTGGGAAACTATTCCAATTTGGAAGCTAGATATTGTGGGCCGTTTGAAATCCTAGAGAGGATTGGACTAGTAGATGACATGCTTTCATTACCTGCATCTATGTCTATACATAATGTATTCCATGTATCATTTCTTAAGAAATAAATACCTGATGCTAATCATGTTATTGATTGGAATGTGATTCAGGTGGAGCAAGAAAACGCTTTTCAAGTGCATCCGGTACACATTCTGGACTGATAAATAAAACAGCTCTAGAATCAAGCCATAGGGGCTTGTAAAGGTCCAATGGACCTGGTACGGTCCTAAGGACTAAACTTGGGAGAATGAATATGCTATGCGGGAAGAATACTCACATATTTTTTAATATTTTTAAAAATATTGTTTTAATATGTAAATATGGTGCACTAAGGATAGTGCATCAATAAGGGGATGGGATTGTAATACCCCAAGGCCAATCCCTTGTTGAATTTTAATGATGTTTAATGATGTTTTTAGGATGGTGAGCCAAGTATTTATAAGTTGGGAGGCTTATGTGTTTATTAAGCCGAAGAACCTAGATGTAAAGGCCAATGAGACTATTTTTGCATATGTAATTATGCATATAATTAATAAAATACATCATTGCATTTAGACCAACCATGAAGAAAGAGTTATGGGGGAAAAAGATCCACTAGGAAGGGAAAGGGAAGGGGGTTGAGAGGCTGGGAAAAATGGGATAAGATTGAGGGATTAACCCAAGGGAATATTATAATATATTCTTAAAATACTAAGGTTAGACATAACCTATTATCCTAAGTTCCTTTGGGGAGAGGAACGAACTCCAAGTGGAGAGGAATGAGCTCCTGGAGATCCAAGTGTCATCCAGGATACCTGTATATTTATGTGGGAAATTCCATTGTTGTGGGGGTTCATTGACCATTATTTCCATCCTTTGTTCCATTCCCTCACGCACTAAGCAGGAACACATTCATCCAATTTCTACCATTGTGAAACCTCTGCCATCATGAACCTTTATAACTTACATGCACTAGTATTTTGTTGAGCCCATTCCCTTCCTTACCCGATTTTTATAATGTGGTTACCCGTTGGACTTAAGAGTTGGACAGAAGAAGCAGGTTGTCATGCATGTGGTTTGAAGAGGTGGGTTGTCAGGCCTGTGGATTGAAGAAGTAGGTTTTCATGCCTATGATCAACTCTCTCTAGGTGAGATAGATTGTTGGGGAAGTGATTTCTCCTGGAGGGAGTCTAGTAGCAGCTACAGAGCTCTTAGAATTCCTGATTTGGCCTATTGCTGAAGCCATGGAAGGGAAGTGGAGCAACCAATGAACTGTGAAACAATGAAGGTGTATATTCTCGGGGTGGGATAGGAATGGAGGGAATGAGAGTCTGTGAGCAGTGGGCATAAGTAGGCTCCTTGGAGGGAATCCTTCATGTTGCACTGTGCAACTTTCTGTAGTCTCAACCTAGCCTAGGATGTCCTTTACCTTGGGAGGAGTTTAGTCCCAGATCGAGGGTGACCCACTGTTGATAGCTTTGAGCAACGTGGTCTAAGGTTGGGAGGTTTTTGGAAGGTCTACACACAGTCGGTGGTCTTCTCATAAAAATATAAGTACCAATTCCATATTAATTTTACATGTTGTGTTTAAGTATATGTCTGAATTTTATCATAATTGTTTGTGTTTATTGCATGTATGTGTTTATTGTCACTTCCACATGAATCTATGTATGAGAAACATTTCTATATCCATTACATTTTCATTATATGTATATATGTGTGTGTGTGTGTATTTATATCAAAGTTTGGATAGTGTAGAGAGTTTTGTTTTTGGTAGCATGCCTGGCCTTGGGATGGTTGGGTACATTACAATCTGGTTTCAGAGCAGTTTGGTTTTGAAGTAGTGGCGTGACCCCGGCCTGGGTGGCTGGGGGAAGTTACATATATAGTGTTAGGGAAGTTTCATGGACACCCTTTCCACCTCTCTGTGGGTGCATCCATGCATATTTGGTCAAATCCCATGAATCTAGGGGCATCTTTCAAAGACTTTTTGGATAGTTCTTGGTTTGTTTTCTTGTTTTCATCAAGATATGATTCGAGCCTTATTCCATCCTATATTGAGAGCATGTACAACCATGAACATAACTCAAATCCTAACCTAATACAACTTATCCTCAATTATGTTCTTGATTTATCCTATTTGTTAGCCCTTCCTACATCTATATAACCGAGCCATTTTAGAGTGAAGGGGGGAGGGAAAAGGAGGCATAAATCAAACCTATGTTATTTTGAAATAGAAACAAACCTTTGTGATTAATTAGAGGTGGATTCATGTTCAAGGGATGAATAAATAAGCTTGGAGGATTGCAACAACATCATGTTGTAAGCTTCTTATTTTTCATTGAATATAAGAACTTGGCCTATTTCTCTTATACTGGATTATTCATTTCTTGTTCATATGATCAATTTATGTAAGTTATCAATAGGTAGTTTTCCTATTACATAATCATACATAATAGTTGGAGGAGGTTTCTCTGTCCTTACAGGTTTGAATTCGTGAGGGAGCTGCTTGGATTTGAGCTCAACCATTGGAGCGATGAGGAAAAACATCAGAAATCAGGTGCATATACCTTCTCTCCTTCTCTCTCAACCATCCCAAAATAAAATAGGACAATTAGTTAGGAGTATTTTAGTGTCCATTTGTTAGGGGATGTCTCACTTGTAGGAAACCCAAGTGAGGGGAATTCAATCTTTCCGCGAGGGGAGAATTCTCACCACAACCTCTTACGACTGTAATAGTTTTTTGGTATCTTAGGTGTCTAGCGTATGACACATTGTGCATCTCCTTCAAAAGAATATTTCCCAATTCTTGAGAATTGGGAACATATACTATGTTCCAAAATAAGATAATTCCAACCTCTCCTAGTTTGTAATCCTTATATTTCTACTTTATATTACTCCATTGTAATATGTCTTTAACTTACATATAATGTTGGTTTGTTGTTACATCCTCATGAATTATATATTTTAAATATGTCATGTACATAGTATGTTTGTAGCATGCATTTTATGCACCCTTCTACCGAGTGCATTGACCAGTTTCTTCTCTTTTCCTTTTATGTTTTTTATGTCAAATTCATATTCACTGATAAATTCCATCCATCTAGTTTGTCTAGAATTTAGTGTTGGTTGTTCAAACAAGTATTCCAGACCACTATGGTCTATCCTCAATTTAAATTATATTCCCATGAGTTAATTCTTCCACGTCCTTAGAGCATGTATTATGGATGCCAACTCTAATTCATGTATGGAATAATTTATTTCATCCTCCTTCAATTTTTTGGACTCATAATAAATTACATGTCCATTTTGTGTAAGTACTCCACTGAGCCCTGCATTGCATGCATATGTTCACACAAAAAAATCCTCATCTGGATCTACAACTTCTAAAATAGGTGCATTGGTTAATAAATCTTTTAATCACCAAACATTTTCTTCGCACTTAGGATCCTGTTCAAATTTTAGTCCTTTCTTTTGAAAAGATGTTATTGGGTGTGCAATATTGGAGAATATCACAAGGCATCTCTTGTAATAACTAGCTATGCCCATAAATGATCTAACCTATCAAATGTTTTTTGGCACTAGCCAACTTTTGATTTATTCAATCTTTTTCGGATCCACTGCTATGCCATATTTTGAAACAATGTGACCCAAATAATAGATATTATTTTGATAAAAAGTTCATTTACTCAATTTAGCATACAATCGGTGCTATCTCAACACTTGTAGAACCATCCTCAAGTGTTTGACATGATCCTCTTTTCTCTTGGAATATATAAGACTATAATCCAAGAATACAATTAAAAACTTGTCCAAAAAATATCTGAACACCCCATTCATCAGACACATAAATATAGTGGGTGCATTTTTCAACCCAAAAGGAACCACTACAAATTCATAGTGTCCATAAATTGTCCTAAAGGTTGTTTTTCTAGTATATTCTTCTATGATTCTCACTTGATGATAGCCTAACCTCAAGTTGATCTTGGAAAATATCTTTTCCCCTTTCAGTTGATAAAAAATATTATCAATCCTTGGAAAAGGATGTTTGTTCTTGACTATAACCTTGTTCAATTGTCTAAATTCAATGCATAACCTCATCATTCCATCTTTTTTCTTAACAACAAAAACTAGGGAATTCTAAGGAGAAAAAAATGGGTGTATGTACCATTTCTATAACAACTCTTCTAGCTTCATTTGCAACTCTTTTAGCTTTGGTGTGCTCATTTTGTAGGACATTTCAGACATCGGGGAAACTCCAACCATTAAGTCAATAGAGAAATATATATCCCTCTTTGGTGGAAATCCTAGTAACTCCCCAAACACATATTCATACTCTTTCAAGACTTTGATCCTCATCTTTCATTGGCTCTTCCATATGGGCTACATATATCTAAAACCCTTTTATAAAAATTATTTTCAATTGCAATGCTGAAATATCTCGGATACATATAAGCCTTGGAATAACTTTCACTTTCCTTGAATTCCCTTCCTCATCAAGGCATGTGAAATATTTGCTATAACAATCTAAGATAGCACAATGCTTTTCTATCCAATCCATACCAATCAAGCAGTCATAAGACCCAAGTTTTATGATGTTCAAATCTTCCTTAGTGTTGATTTTATTCATGTTTATAGGGCAATCATTAAAAATCTCATTAATTCTTCTCTTGGTTCCAATAACTAGCTAAACTAACCAAGACTTTTCATGCGTACAGTTCTTCAATTTAAATATTTCAACTATATTTGTATTTATATAGCTATGCATATCTCTAGAATCAATCAAAATAGCTATGGGTTGATAACTAATATTACCATACACTTCAATCATGTGCGATTGATAGCGTTCTTATGTATTTTCCAAGCTTATATATATCCTTGGCATGTTTCTACCCACATCCTCTACTATCTCCTCTTGCTTGATGTTATGAACACTCTTCATTTTAATGCCCCAATGAGGAAAATATTTATACATGTGATCTCCTTCACATCCCCAACACTTTATGGGATACTGTCTTGGCCTCTTTCTCAAGGAATATTCCATTTTTTGATCTCCTTGAGATGGTTTCCCTTGATGATATGCTTGATATATATTTTTGATGAAAGGTGGATTGAATCATTTCTTCCTTTGATCCATATTTCCTTTATTCTTGTTATCACATGAGTTTTGGAAAGCCTCCCTTCCTCTGTTCTTCTCATGCAAATACTTATCCTTTATTATGCTTCTTCTAAATTATCGRGCTCATCAACCTGAATTTTTTCCTTGTAGAAGGATGGAAGTGCACTGAGGAACCTATGAATTTTGACCTTCTCATCTCCGATGAAACTCATATATCTAAGGAGTTCCAGGAATTTCCTTTCGTATCCATCCATGGTGATCATGTTCCCAAGTTTGAGTTAAAATAAATCTTGCATATTATTTTCATAATATTTCTTTGACAAGTACTACTGTTGGAAACATTTCTTTGAAATCAGTTCCTCGACATGTTCTGCCTGAATTTTTACCAGATCGATTGGTGTGCTGCGAAGTAGCACATAAAAATGTGCATGGGAGAATAGTAAGGAGATGAAAGCAGTACAGAAAAGGGTATGGCCTGCCTTTCCCATGCATATTGGTATGTTTTCTCTGTTGGATCTTAGCCACTCAAAAATAGAAGTTGCGGCCCTGGAAAAAATCAAGCTAGTAAATATCTAATTCAAGAAGAATGATCCGCAAAAGGTCATAGGTAATCACATGGCCCTCTACAATTTGAAAAGATATGAACATGAATATTCTCCTCAGGATGAAATATTTTGAGGAGCAAGGTCCTATCAGGATGTCTTGAGTCAAGTTCAAGCTCTAGCTCCAGATAGATTGGACGATTTTTATAACTTCCAGAAGCATCGAATAAATGGCCTTCCCAAAGTGTTGTAGGGGGAAACCCTGACACCTTCGGCTGCATGGAGAATTGAGACCTAGAGCATCGAAATAGGGAGTTCTAGTGGACAAGATGCTCAATAAAATCTAGAGAAAACCAAGGTTTTGATTCATGTGGAGGACACCGCGTTGAAAAACCCAACAGGTGATCAAGCTAAATCTCAAGCTGAATCCTCGATAAAAAAGGGGGAACAACAAACACCATTCACACTAGAAAAGTTAGCTATTGACACAGTCAGGAAATTTCTATCCACCAAGATCGGTAGCCCCATTCAATCTATCACGCTGATATAGTCCAGTAGAGGGAAACCTAGCGTCGAGCCAAAATTTTGGCCCGAGCTTCTTCCATACTTTCTAATCTGATTTCAAAGAAAGTATGGAAGAATCTCGGGCCAAAATTTTACAAATGAAACAAGTTGACCTTACTATGATGAATAAATGGATAGTCAACCCTAGCTTAAGACTACAGTCTCTATCTCTAGAAGCTAGGAGGGTGGAAGATAATTTTCATCATATAGAAAGGAATTTTTATACCTTTGAGGCAAATGATACCACCGAGCCCTCCAGGCTAGTGGTGCAATTTGTGGGCAGATGCGTTCAGTGCATCAAGCAAGGGAAAGGCGACATGTCTGGGAACAAATGATGCACAAGTCATATTTAGAGACCAACTATTTTCTGAGCTGGAGTACATGAAGAAGGAATGTCTCTGCCAACAGACAAAGAGACATAAATTTGCAAATGAAGCATTTCAAATTTCACATTTTGTAATTTTTACTATTTTAAAAATAAGGAGAATTTGAATTGCTTAGGGTTGAGAACCTTTTGTATAAATACATATTTCGAAGATTAAACAAAGGCTTCTTCTTGTCGTATTGTAACTAAGAAAACTCATCCTTTGTGAGTATTAATACACGTGCAGACAGGGATTCCAAATTTTTTGCAGTTTGAGTTATGTGCTCCCTATGCATTCCATACTTCTAGTTTTCTTTATGTTACTCCTTGATAAGTGAGTGGTTGCAACTTAGTACAACATCTACTGTAATCACATTTTATTAGTTATTTGATAAGCAAGTAGTTTTTCCTCTATATTTTCTACTAGTAAATACAAGACTTGCAAGCTACTTGGATCATTGTATCTTATGTCCTTTCAAGGGTGCATTTTAAATTTTATTCTACTGTGAACAAGGTAAGATTTATCTCTCATTGATACCTCATTTTGTTTAACAGTTTTGTAATTTTTCCCCCATATCTCTTGATTTTATTATCGACCCAGACAACGAAACACGACCTCTGTCCTATTCTGTTATTAATTTCATTTGAGGATTTACTCTTATATAATCAACAAAAGAAAAAGAACCTTCTAAAACATTCATTAAATTCCTAATTCCTGACATTATTCTTTGAGCCTTAAGTTTAATCTCAAGAACAACACATACCATGAAAAACACAAATCACTAATTTGAAATATAATTTTATAGATGCATTCTTCTTTGAAACAAATCTTCAACAATTGTATCCATGCCTCATTCTTAGTTCTGAGTGAAAAGTTACAAGATCCACATGGTACAATTTCCACTCACTTACTGCTACAGAATTTATTTATTAATTTATGAGAGAATTTTAGTAAAACATTAAAAATTATGTGTGTACAAATGTCTTCTACTCCTCAATACCTTTCCAATGATTATTTTGTTTCTCAAATCCAAGCTCCAAGATGAGAGTTATGGTCCAAAGAAGTTTAGATTGTTTTTCCCAATTTATCCTTGTATGTTATAGTTGTCTTCTTTCTCTTTCTACACATTTTACATACATATATTCCAAATATGGCTCCATGGATAGATTCTATGGTTCATAATATTTCCATATACTACTCCTACGCATTAAATGAAATCCTAAGAAAGGATTTATTCCCTATGAAAGTAAATTGGTGCATAAATTTTACCTTAACTGTTTTAGATGTAACTTTCTCATACGAGCTCTATTTTGTGCTTGGAGTAGCTTGTTGAAAAACTTTCTTTGAGATGTTTTATTTAAGCTAAAAAAATAGACTGTATCAAAGTTAAACTCTATTCTTGTCGATTTTTATTTCCTAAAAATGTCATTTAGGGCCCTTCGCAAGTTTAATACCTTCAAAAACTATAATTTTTTTGTATAAAATTTCACTGTTTTACTATTATATCGATATTTTAATTTTCACCTTCTGATCTCAAAATATGGTGAAATATTAGTCATCGATATGAACTCTATTGGTTATTTGCAATCTATTAATTCCTTTGGACTCATGCAACACTTTTCCAAAACTGTTGACTCAACCATCGACCCTTTCCCTTGGAAACCAATTTTCAATACATCACTAAACCATCTGACCCACCCATCGACCATAAACCATCAATTATTTTCATTAGTGGATGAAATACTTTATCATTTCACCTAACCTAACCATCAACTATCGGCCATTCATGTTGGCATATGAAAACACTTCTCCAATTCGGTCGACTAGACCATCGGCCATTGACCATTTCTTGGCTAACATGGCTTGACATGTGGATACTAACGTGGCAAGAAACGTCGTCCTAATATGTAAAACTGGTTTATGTGGCATGACACTTGGATGTTGAGATTTGGGCCCATAACCCACAAGTCCCATGATCGAACCCTAGGCATAATACCACTCTTTAATGCACCCAACCCCAATTTGGATCATGTTACTACTAAATTGACCCAATAAAAATTTCTTCTGCCAATTCTTAATGCGGAAATAATACACATCATGAAATTCAATCTCATTCACTATCCATAATAAATAAAAATGTGAGTGCAACTACTTAAACTGTGTACGACAACAACTAAATAGATAGAACATCAATCAACTATACAAATAGAGATTCATGTGCATCATTATACTCACAACAAATATAAATAACCAAGATAACTCAAAGTAAAATGAACAACAACTGTAGCAACATTTGACATGAACAAACACGTCAAATAATAACACATATTAAGAAATATGAAACCCACTTTAGAGGGAAAAAGTTCCTTCAAACCATATACTTGTTGTCCTAGTTCTCAACAACAAATCACCTATGATATAGGGATATGAATCCATAAGAGACAATGGGTCCTAAGGNGAGTGCAACTACTTAAACTGTGTACGACAACAACTAAATAGATAGAACATCAATCAACTATACAAATAGAGATTCATGTGCATCATTATACTCACAACAAATAGAAATAACCAAGATAACTCAAAGTAAAATGAACAACAACTATAGCAACATTTGACATGAACAAACACGTCAAATAATAACACATATTAAGAAATATGAAACCCACTTTAGAGGGAAAAAGTTCCTTCAAACCATATACTTGTTGTCCTAGTTCTCAACAACAAATCACCTATGATATAGGGATATGAATCCATAAGAGACAATGGGTCCTAAGGCTGGCTAATTTCCCCCTCTCGATAGTCAATTTCTATAGCTAAATCCATTCCACCAACTCTATTCCCCACAACCTACACAATTGAAGGTATAGAATCCCCCTTCATTGCTCATAATCTCTCATTTCTTTCCACTCCCCTCCAAGGCTTCTAGCACGGGTTGGAAACAAAATCTCTCTGTTGGGACCTCATAAATTTATAGTTGCAACTTGAATTCACCTAGCAACAAAACATGTGCTTCCCTTGATGAATTTCAAGAAGAATTTTTCTCACAAGCTCATAGCCTCTTTATCCACGAATTCATATCTCCAAACAACTTCCAAACATTCCCGCAATAGCTTCCTTCAAGCTTCATCACTCAAAACTCATTTTTTATCCAGAAAACTCCATGTAAAAATAAATCTTCATGCAAAAATGTGAGTGTGTAATTTTGGTCTCCTACCCATATGAATTTCCATTATTTCTTTTTCTTTCTTGAATTACACTCTTCCCCGTGTTAATTATACTCAACCTTCATTCTCTCAATAACTATAGTATGTGACTTCTCACACTCATCCTCTTACATGAATTCAGTTATTGGGATCCAAAACACTCAATAGATACTGTAAGGTTCATGGTAAGGACAATTTAGAAAGAAATGGTTTGGGTTTAATAAACATGGGTAAACTCTCCCCCCTTGGACCCCTTCCCTATATTGTGGAAACTAATCCCCCAAATCTCCATCCATGTCCATCTGTAGTTGGTGATGCATTTTGTTCATTTGATTCAATTTACATCATTTACATATTACATCGCTTGGCCCTAATCCATACAATACATTTACAATTTACTTCGCTAGTTTGGGGTTTGAAAACATAGATGTTACATATAACTTAGGTGGATTTGCTATCCTTATTTTCCTATTTTTCCACTTAGGTGAGAAAAAATGGGCAATTAAGTGTTATCCTAGGCTTAACTATCACCACAGAGAATTGTTAGTGTTAGTGGAACACCATAAAACAAGTAATATAAAAAAAAGGAAATAAAAGCATGACATGTAAGAGAAAGAATAAAACACTGTGAGATAAGTTATACTAATGGAAATAATTTTAGTATAACACTACAAGGAATTTGGTGAGCAAACGAGATCCCTCCTTCTTTGGGATGGGTCATTTTTTCCCTTTAACAACCTCTCTCTCAAAATGGAATAGTAAGAAGATGTGTACACATATCTCAATGGGTGAAAGGTTTAATACACCAAGAAACAATGGGTATGAAAGTATGGATGAGTTTGTGAAAAAAAAAAAGGATTTTATAATATCATTCAACCAACATAACATTACTTTGTATTCTCTTTTGTTTGTGCATGTTAATGGCCTCCTTTTATAGGATTTCAATAAGTTTGATAAAAACTAGTTTCAATGGGAAAGGGGAGGCCACTTGGGTGTGGTCTCCCAATATTTAGTAGACATGAATCCACTTGTTGTACCATCTCTCAATTCTCATGGGTTCAAGGTCTCTTTGTCCTTCAACTAAGAATAATGTTTGATGAGAGTTTTGGTCATCAATGTGTCGAAAGTTGATGAAATTTCATTTATGGTCGATCCTCATGACTTTCGAAGGAAAATTCATGTGGGAACACATAGATCATACAAAATATAGTTTTTTGAATCAAACGGATGATCCAAAAATCCACTTTGTATAGTTTGTTTTCCTCCTAAATATGGTGTATTAATTCCATGAACATGTGTGTTAGTGTATTGAACTGATGACCCTTTCGATGATAACCTATATAGCTTTGTGAGTGGTTTTTAGGTGATAACAATAGGAATGTGAATCTTGACTTACATATGACACTCCTTTTGATGAAGATATGGTACAAGTGGATGAAGGGTCAATCGATGATGAGGTCAAAGGAATAGTGGAAACATAAGGGGTGATTTTAAGAACACATGATTAAAATGAAGAGTTTTCACAAGATAAAGAACCTACAAGAAGTTAAGTTGTAATAAATGTGCATAGTATTCTAATAAGAATTGTGATAAGGAGGTTCTATTTAAACAATCAATTTTCCTTATTCTTGAAAAACTTCTAATGTCAAAGGATAACACCATTCAACATACGAGAAAGGGAATCTTCATGTGAGGAATCAAGATGATAAATGGTGGAGAGAGCATCTTAGAACTCAGGTAACTTTGGATAATGTTGATGATAATTTCCATATGTATTACAGAAAGTATAGGGATGATTTGTATGTAAGGATTTAATACTCTTTATAGATGATTCAGGGAGAGAAAAATCCAAAATTTTATTGAATTATTTAGGTACTAAATCATAGGAATTAAATAGGTCTTGTAACTTAGGGAGGAAAGGAAAATTATTAGTGGTGTGGATGGTGAGGTTGCATAAAGAATGAGGATTAACTCTAAGTGTGATGGAAAGGGTGGCCATAGCCTCTCCATAGGTATTGGTGCCCCTAGTATTCTTAGTTTTACCCCTATCCCCAACTCTTTTCCTATATTTGATCGTGACAGGGAGGGATTGTGTGAATTTTGAAGAGGACACAAGGGAAACATTTGATAGCTTCATAGGAGTTAAGAATAAATTAGGAGTTGGTTTTGAAGGCGTGGGAGTGGTTTTTGGGTATAGGAGCCACTTGGTGATACCCAATGTGAGATTGGAAATATTTATAGTGTCCATCATTGGGGTGCCAACTAGTATGGGGGGAGGAAACAATAAGGGGACATAAGAAAATGGAGTCTCCTAAGTGGTACTCCCACCCCATGATGTTGTTCAAGAGATGGTAGTGGTGGGATCACCAAGTGGTTATGATGATGATGCACTTGTTGTGGAAGGTTCTGAGGAAATAATTGTTTGTGATGTTATCATAGTACATACATACGATATGCTATGAGATGTAAATATAGGTGGGGGAACATAATAAGCTCCAAGCAATGTGGATTCTTTAAAAAATATGGAAAATGTTGATATGTAAATGACTAAATGACTTGGTTCACTTCAACTATAGGCAAGACATTGTGTGGGTTGATTTGAGATTTGGGATCCTAATATGTAAGTTGATCGATGTAATGATATTTCCTTCATGGGGGAATCTAATGATAAATAAGAACAAGGAGGAAACCAACTTCATCACATACATGTAACTATGACCCAAAAGGATGTTGTAGTCCAATGAGGCATTCACAACCTCAACATTAATGAGAACTTGTTTACCACCTAAATAGATGGGAAAATTTCATACTATCCTTTATGTTGGGAGGGGTGTCCATCATATGAATTAAAGGTGATTTATATGGAGCAAGACTAGGAGATCCTCACTTTTTCTAGACACTGGAAGACATAATTCAAGTGGATGCACCCTCATCGATGATGAAATAGTGTGTCACAACATTCTTGATAGTTATTGGAAGTTGTAAGGAAACTAAAGGGGGTAAATAAGGATTGGCTTTGTCAATACTAAAGGTGATCATTTTATTATCTAAAGGATAGACCACCCCAATTGTAGATAATAAATATTTCATTTTTGTAAGATAAGTATACAGAACCTATAAAGATGACATAGATATGGGAAACTA
>JASDQU010503729.1:19947-33170 GCA_032191745.1 Picea mariana
TCCTAAATTTTAAAGCGTGTGACTATCGTGTTTGTCAAAAAAATGACCAATTTGGTTGTGTAGGTCAATTTCAATGACTTAGAGGTCGAATAGACTCACATACACTAGCGACCATCATAAAAGAAATGAATTTCGAGGAGTTTTAACCCTGATTTCTCAAACTAGGTGAAAAAAAATTCCACGCAAAACTACACACATATTTGAATTTCTCTATTGTAGTAGACCCATACAAGCCTAGTGTTGTCAATTATTTCTATGGTATCACTCCGCAGTGACCCCACTATATTAACCATAAAAAACATTATGATACCATGAACTAAATGCACTCTAACAACAAATTAAAAAGGTATGCATCTAATATAAATAATTAATAGCATGAATGCAACTGATTAAAACTCATACACAACAACATATATTTTCTTAAAAATCATATTTCATACATAATAGTAAAAAACTCATGAACAAAACTAATAAACATAGATAAAACCACTTATTTTGTAACAACAAATGAGCAACTGGCTACAGGGGACAAATGTTTCTCCCAACCATAGATTTCCTTCTCCAAGTCTCACTAGAAAATCACCCCCAAATTGGGGCTACAATTCCACAAAAAAGGGTGTCTCTCACAGCCCAATTTACTCCCACAACCAACTAGTTTTCCTACAGATATCCCAATCCTCCAACTCTCTCTCCCCCTCAACTTGTGTAACCCAAGGAATTTGGATCCCCCTTCATTGCACATATTCGTTTACACCTTCCCTCTTCCCTCTAGGGCTCTAGAACAAGATTGTATAGGAATCACTATGTCTAGGGAATCGAGGGATGTTATTTTCCCCGAGAAAAGTAACATAACAACCCATTGTTCAAGGAAAAATATCTTACACAAAAATATCCCTCTCTAAAGGCCTAACAACCTGCTTATTCATGTAACAAGAGCTCCAAAAATCTTCCCACAACACCTACTATGGCTTCCTTTGAGCTCCAATGCTCCACACACTCTCGTTTCTCCAAAAAATACATGCAAAAACTTCCCACAATGGCCACCCAAAATTTTTTTTTACCCATGAGAGTTGACTCACACTCCCCAAGTTTGATTGTACTTAACTACCATGCTCTCATAACTATGGGATGTGATTTTTTCCACCAACCCATATTATATGTGTTTAATGATTGGGGCTCTCATACACTCAAAAGGAAATTAGAATGTTTACTCAAAGTAATAATTTTAGGAAAGTGAGTTGGAATTAATACCCATGAATAATCCCCCCACCTTGGACAACTCTCTTAAAAATTCCTAGACATTCCCCTCTCTTGTGGAAACTTAGCACCCAATTACTCTGTCTGTGTCCACCCGTAAACAAAGGCACATTTATTTTATTATCACAATCATATATAATGTCTACAAATTACACATCCAGGCCCACCATTGTACATTGTATTTAATTACACATCGCTAAAACATGGATTAAAAACAAGGATGTTACACTTGGTCACTTCGCTTAACGACCAAGAGATATGAGAGAAACCCAAAATGAACCTATGGTAGAAGTTGACAAGGCCCAAGAAGCTATAGAGATCCATTAGATTCATCATGGTTGGACAATCATGAATGACTTGGATCTTGGTTTGATGCACATGCATCCCATTCTCATCTATGATGTATCCTAGCTACATAATGTTTTGCATGCCAAATGAAAATTTCTCCATATTGGCATATAACTTGTATTACAACACTGTGCTTAGGATATGTTGAATGTGTTGCAAATGTTATGCCCAAGTTCTATTGAATATGGAGATGTCATCCAAATATACAGCCACAAAATATTTTATGAATGGCCACAAKATATCATCCATCATCCTCATGAATGTTGTCGGAGCATTAGTTAAGACAAAAGGCATGACCAACTTCTCAAAAAGGCATTTTTTAGAATTGAAGGTGGTGTTACATACATCAATTTGTTCAATCAATACCTGGTGGTAGCCTAACTTCATATCAAACTTATAAATAACTTGGCACCCTTCAGYTGATAAAGAAGATTGTCAATATGATAGATTGGGTATCGATTCTTGACAATGATTTTGTTTAGGGCTCTATAATTAATACAGAGTTGTCACGTCCCATACTTCTTTTGCAACAACACAATTGGGCTCCCACAAAGTGAGGAGATTAGTCGAATGCGTCCGTTTTGGATGAGTCCATGAATTTGACATTTTGTTTCATCATTATCCAAAAGAGAGCGTTTGTATATTGGGCCATTAGGTAAAGGAGCATTAGGTATCAAGTTAATTGAACATTTGACCTAGCAGTACAAAGGAACCCCAGTAGGTGAGGATAAAATTTCTATGTATTCCTCTACATTTTGTCCTCTTTATTTTGTTGTGTATAGAGGCATGATTCTAAGGAAATGGTGGTCATAGTGACCTTCCATTCACCTTCCAACCAAACCATAAAGAGGACAATTTTTCTGGTCTAAGAGATTAACTTTCACCACAACTTTGTCAAGATCAAGGAAGTTTCAATATTTGGAACTACCTCTGGTACCCTATAGACCTAGTATCCCAAAGTAATAATGAAACTATGAATCCTAGACTCATAAAAATAATGACGTTTCCACATATAAGGTTGTCCTAAAATAATATCACAAACTTCAAGTGGGGAAACATCACATTGTACCTCATCTTTGAAGGGATTGATGAAATAGGATAGGAAACATTGTTGGTTAAAGTGAAGGTCTCGTCCTTAGCTCAACCAACCAATGGTGTATGGTTGAAGGTGTGGCATTGTCAAAAGCTTCAATATCTTGATAACATTGGTCGAGATAAGGTTATTTTGGCTATCGTTGTCAACAATTAAATGTAGTGGAGTCTCCTTCGCCCACATATATGAATGGAAGAAGATCTCCCCCTCCTCGAGCTCCTTTGACTCTTTTGGTTGGATGTTTGATATTGGAATTGTAGCACTGGTTTATACATCAATGAGCCTCTTTCCCTTATCCTTATCTGAATTTTATTATGATCCAGAGTCTGATTATTATTTTTTTAGCTCAGCCATCAACAATTTTTTCAAGCAACATTCATCAGTGTTGTGCCATGGGTTTTTTTGAAACTCACACCACTTTCTAGTGCCCTTATTTGACTTCATGTTACCCTTATTTTCTTTCATCTTACACTGGTTATATTGAGGTTGGATATCCTTTGTTCCATGAGTTAGGGCCACCTTTACCATACTTCTATTACAATGGATTTGCAAACCCAAATTCCTACGTATTCCTCTACTTAAATTTCAACTCAATTTTGACATCATATTGATAAGAAACTCTCAATGAGGAGATTTCCAAGAATTTCATCTATATTTGGATGTACTTATGTAGGCCATTGCATTGCTTTGGAACTAGGTGTTTCTTGGATTCTTCGATACCCAAATTTTAGAATAAGGTATCGAAGATATTGATGTACTTTCACACAGTCTGGTCTCTCTCCTGACACAGAGTTGTCCATCTCATGTATTGGTCATCATAGTTTCCAATAGGGTAGAATTCCTCCTTGAGGGCATCAACAAAATATTCCCAAGTGGGTTTTATCCTAAATTATGTATAATCACCTCTGTCATGTCTCTCCCAGTAAATTTTCCACCAATCTTTAACATGGGGAAGGGCCTTAAAGAATGCAAAGGTGATATTTTCGATGTCTGGTTCTTCTTTTTAATAGATTAATAACCCTCTAATAAATTTAACCATTCTCTAAATCATTTGCATCTATATTTCCTTAAAATAAAATAATGACAAATTTAACTTGTACTTTGAAGGGTGTCACACCTTTGAAAGGTTGCTTGTTGAAGGTGTCTCAACCAACAATGGAAATCATCAAAGGATTTAGGCGAAATTATGCATCATCTCATTCCTCTATCACAGAATGGATTCCTTCAGAAGAAACTTGATAGGATATCCTACTTCATCATCTCTATTTTTATCTACCATTGGAGCTTTCTTGGGTCGATGAGAGTGGTCTTCCCCAAGCAAAATTAATTCGATACCCAACTCTCTATACCCCGACCTTATCATTGAAATGCACCAAGAAATAAAAAATAGTATATTTCTTTGATACCACTGATCTAGATTTTATAGAGAATGAAATGAAAGCCAAGAATATGAATGGAAATGCATAGAAATAGAAATATTGCAGAGAGAAAAGTAATACAGTGAGAATCAAATTCTATTAATGAATCAAATAGTAAAAGAATGTGAAATGAAAAGTAATACAAACTAGTTAGAATGGTGGTAGCTTATCTCTAAAGAGGGAGGTGATGGTTATGCTCATTCACAAGATGCTTATTACAAGAGGAAAAAATGGCTCTTTTTATCATAATGTACTAAACCCTAAGAAGAAAAACCCTAACCCTAGGATATGAAGTGGCTAAAAGGAATGTGGGCCCTAAGCAATCTAGTTGATACATCAACTTTCGGAGCCTGCAAATTCCAAATACAAACTTTATTTGGGGTGTAGAATACCCTGTTGGGAATATATTGACAAGAATAACAATTGAAGTGAAGGATTGGGCATGCCATGGCGACCCCAGTCCGTCGCAAGGCAAAAAAACATTGTTTAGGGCTTCAAAACTGCCTTGAAATTTCAAAACCTGAAAAACTGGAGAAACAAATGCCAAGATGGGGAACCATTATGAGTTAGTGGAAGAGGTGGGTGGTCATTGGTATCCACTTGGATAATGGATGATTTTGCGAATTCAATGGAATTTAGAGAGAATATAAGATAGTTTTATTGATCTTTGTAAATGGTCAAATAAGGTTATCGGGACTAAAGAGCACATGTCATCATAAAAATGTGATAGTGCCAAAGGTAGATCCTAAGCATTAAAAGAAATTAGAATAATAAATAAAAATGTTAAATTAAAAGTGGGTAAACCCTAAAAAGAACTAGATTTAAATACACTATTGTGTAAAAGGAGGAGAAACAAGAAAATAACCATTGATTTTTCACCATAGGTAGAAGTACATGTAGAAGAAGAGTTGTTTATGTCATTATTAATCCTTAGGAATATACTAAGAAAAATAAAATAATGTGTTATAGACATCATGGATTAAGTGCATTGATATGGTAATCCTATTGTTATCAACATGATCTGGTTTGAGAGATGACCTTTAGCCAAATCCCACTAGGGTGGCTAGATCTCCATGACCTTGTGTGAGTAGGTCATTTATTTTCAAAATAGAGTGTACATTATCTCACCAACCCACTATTATCTGTATTTAAATTTGTATTACTTGAAAGGTGATTGATGCTTCTAATTGTTGATATAGGTTGGAAAAAAGAATTGATAATCATGGTAGAATTGGGTCTATATAAGTCTCTTAAGGCCCATTCTCTTCGAGTGATCCTCTCTTAGATAAAAAAAAGCTAAACATATTTGGTATTCATAGAAAAAATTGGTAACAAGGAAAAATCATAAATACCAATATAGATTATTATCTCTCCCTTATCTCATAATATATTTAGCACATGAAGATGAAGTGCTCACCTTGTATTGAACTTTGATAGATGATACAATTGAGATATCTTTTTTTTTCACATGATGTAGTAATTAAATTGAATGCATAATATAGGAGATCATACCCTTATATAATCAAGTGAAACACTAAGTTTGTGTGATCAATGATGTTGAATGTATTCAAGACAAACAATGAGATCGTTCATTAATTACAAAATGCTCAAAGTAGAAGGTCATGTTAGGGCCAATAGATTAAGGTGGGGGTAATCAAAGTGGCATGGATAATTTTTTGGTATATTTCTTCTTTGATTTCCATATTGATATCCCAAATGGAAGGGAGGAGGTGGTCAGAGAAGTCCAAAGAACACATGAAGGGAGAGAGATGATTGATAGATATGTATATGCACTATAGGAGGGAAGAAGCCTATGGGAATAAACATTGTATCTAACTTGTGAGATCCATTAAGGAAACATCCTCTAATGAGTGAAGGGCCAAGTATGGATTCCTTTTCCATATTGTAGTTTAATCATCCAAAGTATGGATACTGTGTAAAACAAAATATTTTCTTAATCCACAAGGGGGAACACCAAAATCAACTTGGACAATGAATTCAGGGATGATTTATATGCATTGGATTATATGATGTATGATGATGTTTTGAAGTCTCTCCAATTGTAGTTTGGATACCCATATGTTAGAACTATATAAACCAATGGGTTTGAAAATTGTGTCAAAGAGATGCATCTTCGAGGGTATGTTCTAAAAGTGTACAAGGAGACACTAATGAAAATGAAGAAAGAGACAAATACTACTTACTAAGAAAAGGTTGGGAAGTAATCCTTGATTTGAACCTAGGACCCATAAATTGGAACCCCAAGTAAGTGTAATTCATAGTAATATCCATCGTTCCCTTTGAATAAGGGAAAATATAAGAGTCCCCTTAGTGGTGCTAAAGACCATATATTTAGTTTTTCTAAGGTTTACCACCAATTTTCTATTGCCATGAACAAAAGTGAGGACATCATGTTTCCCTTGCAAACACTTGGGGAAGGATCCTAAGAGGATTGCATTGTCTATACATAATAGTAATGCAATCAAGACATAGTGTAATGGTAAACCATCATGCATATGTATTTTCTCCCTAATATACTTATCTAGGTCATTATTGGATATCTTGAATAAAATGGAGGGGGGGCATCCCTGATTAACCATAATGGTACTCTTGTTTAAGCTAGAAAGGCATTAATTCCTACAAAAATAACCTAGAACAATCTCATAAAACCTCATTATAACAACAATTAGAGGCTATAAAATGTTAGTATCCCATAATATTTAAAGTAAAGAGTGTCTCGACATAGAATCACAGACCCTTTGGAATTCCATATAATAACAACATATTTTTTAGGATTGTTATTTATCTTCTTCAATAAAATTACAAAGTGTAAATATGCAATCAACAATGTGGTATCTTCTTTGAAAATTGATTGGGGTTTGGCTCTAAGTTTATTTCTCTCCAAATGTCCAAAAATTCATGTCTAATACTGTAATATAAATATTGGAAAATATATGCCCAATCATGATAGTCATGAAATTACATGGAAAACTAGTTCACACAAGCCAAGGACAACAAACAATTGAAGCCACTTCCCACAAGTTGAGGCTATCCCTAAATTTTCTTCTTTGCACATATATATTAGAAAAATTAGGATTGCATATTTCTATGTACATAGGAAATACTTCACCACTTATGTGTCGAATTTTTTTGTTAGTGTCCTACTCTAACCCCATTAATTAGAGATATAGGTTGATATGTATTGAGGCCATGTCTATTAAATAAGGACCATGTAGTAGATATAGTGTGAAAACAATAATTGTAAGAAGTCTTACTAAAAGGTTCATCCTACTAGAAAGTTCCTAGGAGGTTAGATAAAAACTATATAATGAAGTAGAAGCAAGTTAACGAGATTTCTTGTGAAGAATATTGTAATTGGAGCTCTTCTCATATGAAGGTTTCCCCCTCGAAGAGGAAAGTGAACATTTCTTTCATCAATAAAGGTATTTCTATTTGTGGTATTCTAGTACTTCTACAATTTCCTATTTCTATTATAATATGTCAATTATTCTCTAAAGCTTGGTATATTTTTTTATTTTTATCTGAATATTCTATTTTTATAATAAAGAACACCATAAGTGGTATTAGTGTTGGGTTGTTATATTCTTTGTAGTGAAATTAAAGTCAAGGTGGATTGACTGGGAGAGAAAATCGAAGGTTGAAGTGTTCGACCAGGAAAATTCGAACAACAAGTCAAAAGGTCAACTAACAAGAGGTTGTCAGGAGGTCATGTGGTGAATGACTAAAAATTGAATGGTATTCGACTAGTAATTCGAGTGGTAGTTGATTGTAACAAAATATCGATATTCACAAGATTTGTAGCCAATGATATGCATGGATTTGTAATCATTTTTGGGAGCCTTTCTTTATGGATTTTCCTAATATAAAGCCTATAAATAAGGTGTGTTGTAATATTGTAAAAGCTAATCAATAATATTTAGATCATTATGATAGAGGTTGTTTGTCATGTAGATGTAATCCAAATTAGCTACAGAGTTGTTCTTATGTAAACCAAGAAGGTATGATGTCAATTGTGTCTTAGGTGTAGACCAATGTTAGGTATGTAACCTTTTATTCTGAATGAATAAGACAAAAAGAGAGAAATATGCTCAAGGAATGTTGGTTTTCCTGTTTGGGTTTCCAGGGTAAAATGTCTATGTTCTATGTGATTGCTTTGTCATTTACTTTATTGTTTATATTTGAATTCTTCTCTTCTATTATGTTTAGTGTAGAAGTATAACTTTCCTAACAATTAGAGCACTATCATGAGCTAATATTTTTATAGCATTGTCTTAGGCTAGAGATTTATTTCAACATCTATAAATAACATGGTGATTTTTCATTCAATAGGTAAATCTACAATAGGCAAAGAATTCAATCAATAAATACAAGGGGTTTCACATGGTTGGACACCCTTGTAACCCCTTGTCGGTATCCTTTCGAGTAGTATCGCATCAGATCACACCTATATAAGGAATTTCACTTCCACATAACCTTGGGTATATTGAAATTCTCATAGGTTTCCTAAAATCGACTTTAGATAAGTTGATCGACTGTCTTGTTTCTATAGTGCACCAATAACAAAACTTGAGAAGATTACTCTCTAGTACCTAGGTAATCGAGTATTATGACTAAGGGTATGATCAAGCCTACTTAATTGGTGCCCTAATAGATCAGGACAAGTACTATTATAGGACCCTGCATATATATGAGGGACCTATAACACATGTAATTCCCTTTCTCTAGGATCCTCAAAACCTTGTCCTCTGCCGCTAGTCCACAAAATTCCTACATAAATTTCAGTATTAAGAATGTGGGAATTTTGTCGGCTTAGTAATATTCAGGAGAGAGAAAAAATCCACTAGGACATTGGTGTTTTTAGATGATTGTGGATCCCTAACCATATTTATGAAACAAAGAATTCTTGAATGTTAATGTTATATTTGATGGATTGATGATTGTTGTTATGCTCTTGATTGTAGATTGTTTTGATGCTTTGCATCAAGTGAAATTGTGAACGGATTTTATGTCTAATTTCAAATCTAGTTATTTTGTTTCTTGGATGATGAGCCACATTAGCCATGTCACAAGGACTAACTTAAAGAATATATTATTGATACTAATCACAACCATACCTCTAGATATCTGACTCTTCTTTATCTTTTGCAACATTGTTCTCTCATATCATTTTCCTCTTCTAGCATCTCATTTGTCTCATTCGAGTAACATCTCAACAATTTTTTTATAGCACCATTTGAATCCAAAAAGTGTCTTACAGGTGTTTATATAATTACTTGGAGTGTCCAATTAGAATTTGGATAGAGTCATATTGAGTCCCTTAACTAACCCTAAGTCCTGGGACTTGGGTTCCAGCTAAATATTTTTATTAAGCCTCTCCAATTAAGATTTACTACCTTCATGGATCATTATTTTATGGAATTGGTGTTTTTAGATGATTATGAATCCTTGACCATTTGTATGAAATAAATCATGTTTGAGTGTTAATGTTGTATTTGATGGATTGTTGACTCATGATATTCTCTTGATTTTATATTGTTTTGATTATGTATATTGGGTGAAATCATATTCTCTTGACTGTATATTGTTTTGATTATTTATATTGGGTGAAATCACGAATTGATTTTTTGTCTCATTTTAAATCCAACTAGTTTGTTTCTAGCATGATGGGCCAAATTAAGAATGCCATAAGGACTAGACTTTGAGAATATATTATTGATATTGATCACAACCAAACCTCTTGATTTCTGGATCTTTTTTCTCTTTTGCAACATTGTTCTCTAATATTGCTTTTTCTATTCTCACTTCTATAATAGGGAAACTTTGCATCCTTTGATGTTGATATTGAAGAAGTGGATACATGAGGTATTTTCTACATCTCCCTTGGGCATCCATTTTTACATACTCTATGTCATTGTTTTGCATATTTTTTCCATTTTTGCATCTTAGTAACATCCTTATGATGTGTTAAGAGCATCCTTCTATTCCTTAGTTTGCATATTTGGCCATCCTTGTAATGCCATCATATGTAAAATCATCATCTTCTATCATCTCTTTAGGTTCATCCAAATAACTTCTCAACAATATTTTTATAGTACCATTTACATCCAAAACGTGTCACTAGACTTTGAGAATATATTATTGATATTGATCACAACCAAACCTCTTGATTTCTGGATCTTTTTTCTCTTTTGCAACATTGTTCTCTAATATTGCTTTTTCTATTCTCACTTCTATAATAGGGAAACTTTGCATCCTTTGATGTTGATATTGAAGAAGTGGATACATGAGGTATTTTCTACATCTCCCTTGGGCATCCATTTTTACATACTCTATGTCATTGTTTTGCATATTTTTTCCATTTTTGCATCTTAGTAACATCCTTATGATGTGTTAAGAGCATCCTTCTATTCCTTAGTTTGCATATTTGGCCATCCTTGTAATGCCATCATATGTAAAATCATCATCTTCTATCATCTCTTTAGGTTCATCCAAATAACTTCTCAACAATATTTTTATAGTACCATTTACATCCAAAACGTGTCATGTGAGTGTCTATATAACATCTTGGGATAATCCAATTAAACTTTTCATAGAATTCTATTAAGTCCCTCAACTAACCCCAAGTTCTAGGGCTTGGGTTCCCTCTATTTKTTTTTACTAAGCCTCATCAATTAAGCTTTGCTAACCTTCATGGATCATTATTTTATGATGATTATAAATCCCTAACCATCTTTATGAAACAAAGCATGCTTGAATTTTAATGTTGTATTTGACGGATTGATGAATCTTTCTATGCTCTTGATCATATATTGTTTTGATGCTTTGCATAAGGTGAAATCACGCATTGATTTTATGTCTCATTTTAAATCCAACTAGTTGGTTTCCTGCACGATGGGAAAAATTAGGCATGCCATAAGGACTACACTGGGAGAATATATTATTGATACTAATCCCAACCAAACCTTTAGATATCTAAATCTTCTATCTCTTTCACAAAACTTTTCTTTAATATCATTTTTCTATTCTCACTACTGTAATAGGGACACTTTTCATCCTTTGATGTTGAAATTGAGGAAATTGATGCATGAGGGTCTTTTATGCATGTCCCTCGGGAATCCATTTTTGCATCCTCAATGTCATTTTTCTACATCTTTTTCCATTTTTTGTTTCTTAGTAACATCCTTACGATGTCTCAAGAGCATCCTTCTAGTGCTTCATTTTCATATTTGGCCATCCTTGTAGCATCATCATATGTAAAATCATCCTCTTCTAACATATCATGAGGATCATCCCAATATCATCTCAACAACTTTTTTATAGTACCATTCACATCCAACAAGTTTCTTGTGAGTGTCTATATAATGTCTTGGGAGTGTCCAATTAGAATTTGAATAGAGTTCTATTGGATCCCTCAACTAACCCCGAGTTTTAGGACTTGGGTTCCCTCTAAATTTTTTTATTATGCCTCATCAATTAATATTTGCTACCTTCATGGATCATTATTCTATGATGTTATTGTTTTTAGATGATTATGAATCCTTAACCATCTTTATGAAACAATACATGCTTAAATGTTAATGTTTTATTTGATGCATCGATGACTCCTACTATGCTCTTGATTGTAGATTGTTTTGATTCTTTGCATTGGGTGAAATAGTGAAACAATTTTATGTCTCATTTTAAATACAATTAATTTGTTTCTTGCATGATGATAATGTAATGATCTTTTCACTTTTCTTTATTTGTGCTTATAGTTGAAGTTGATCCAATCTGTTTAAATGCATAAAGTGTCCCAAATATCCAAGAATCATTTCCTTAAGAAAGAGATAGAGATTCCCATGTTGAAACTAATGCTCATTCAATGCAATCATATGAGGCAAGGTATAAAATCATGCAAAGTGAATAGTGAGTGAAGCTTATTGGTAGAAGACACAAGTGGCATACTAATTGTTGACAAAGATTTGCAAGCATTTGAAGTAATGCAATATGTGAAGAGAGTACAAGTAATGCATATGATCTGGTTTGATGATGAAATTATTAGTACATGGATAAGGTGAGATCATGCACGTGAGTTTTGCAAGTTTTTTTTTTTAAGACTTGCTACTTCTTAGATCTAAAGGCTCGATTTCGAGCAAAAGGGGATTAATATGTACTGGAAGGGAAAGGTGGGAAATATATTGATAAAAACACAAAAATATCAACTCAAGTTTTGAGGCATGACACTCAAATTATAGAGGTGCTTCTCTTTTGCAATCCACTAGTGTTGAGGGTGATCTTTAGCACAATTTAATGTTTTTTTATGCAACAAATGGAAATGCATTAATAAGGTGGATTGAATAATATATTTCAAAGATAATGATTGCATGAATAAGGACCGACCGACTTTAGCCTTGGATGAGCATATTTTTGTGGTTAGACTGAGTTGAGTATGGGAATACTAGAAGAGGCTAGACTAATGTGTTTATGGTCTATGATTATGATGCAATTCATGGAATTTTATTTTGAGCCCCTAAAGTATAAAAACACAATTCAAAAATTTCCCTATCAACCAAGTTATTTTTGCTTCACATTTTATGAAAAATATCAAGAAAAGTGTGGGGTATAGCTTATCACTAGGTGTTGGAAATCTTGGTGTGCCTTCAACATTCAAATTCTAATGAATTAATGTTCTGAAATTGGGTGAGGGAGTTGTATGTGTTAACAAAGTAGAAAGCCTAAAGGTTTTTCATGTATTGAAATTGATTGGTTTTCAAACTCCATCAAGTAGCCTTTTGTTTATTTTTTGAGATTAAATAATAATAATAATCTAATTTTAAGGCCACGACTAAGTCAAACACAAAATTGGTGTATGAGACCCCCTTGTTTATGGGACAAGGGACCCATCGCCCAACGATTTGCCTGGTAAAGTCTACGGAGGTATACATACCTTACCCCCCTCTTGATTTGAACTTCTAACTGTAACATCCCGCTCTGGCGCACTGAGTGAACTTATTCTTTGAGGACACTTGCTCACAAGTGATCCGGATTTTATGCTATTAAAACTTTTGATTTTGATTATGAGGCATTATGGGTTGATGACATGTTGT
>JASDQU010503730.1:0-12021 GCA_032191745.1 Picea mariana
GGAATGAAAAAGATTCTTTGGGGGATCGATCTTTTGATAATTGTTAGTAGATTTTATATGAAGGATAATTGTTTTGAACCTTACATCATAACAATTTAATTAATTCGATACAATTCTTTCATAGATATTTCCCCCTTTTTTTCATTTTCCCAAAATTAACCAAAACGGAAGAAATAACATTTATTGTTAACCTCCTCCTCCTATTTATGGAGAAAATGCAAGAGTTAAACATTTTTAGGGATGACATAGTAGGGTATTACATTATTTCTAGTTAAAAATTGCATTATCTAAACAAGAATGTACTAGTAGAATTAGCAAACACAATAGATAACAAGCTCAATTTAACATACACATTCCTTAATAATTTAAGGTACAACATATTTAATGAAACTAACTCAGACAAAAATGGTTGTATGCATTAAGCTATTGGATTTAATATTTAGTAGCAAGTGTATATTAAACACATATTAAGCAAAGGACATCRTGAATTTACACTTTAAAAAAATTCAAAAGAGAAGTTRTATTCAATCATATCAATTTCATGTGTGTTTYTATTGTATAATTGGTCCCTTTATATAGCTTGAGGTGACCATAACAACTATGTCATATTTAAGATATTTAGTTCAATCATMTCCATAACTATCTCCAATATTCTCTCCCTAAATATCTCAATTGATTCTATGAAATCATCGTCCCTAACTTCTCTCCTCCTGATCTTCTATTCATACATATACTTTTGTGCATAGTATACCTCATTAACTTATTAYGATGTATTCATTAAACATCACAAGTACGAGTCAATCCTTCATACTCACCCTTAACGAATACTTTTGATTTTCATATTCAATCATTATCCTTTGTATCTTCAACTGGTCCAATATCCATCTTCTTCTATGATCTTTTGTTTCAATCTTCTTCAGTTATGCTTTGTGTCTTCATCTTTTATCTTCAACCTTATGTCTTCATCCTTTATCTTCTACAATCTTCATCTTTGGTCTTTTTCATTCTCTATCTTCAATGTTCTTCAATGTCCATCTTGTATCTACAATAAGCATCATGTTTGTTGAAGTCCATATAAAAAAGTCACCATCCACCAAAATACATGGATCGCCAGCTATTGTATCCACCAGTTCTCTAGGAATATTTTTCTCGTGCATGGTTCATCATCAATTCTTGAATCACAAACATTTCCACTCCCCCTACTTCATCATCAATTGTTATCATGGATTTTATTCGACTTACTTATAACCATATCTTGGGTTTTTTTGGGTTACCCTCAACCATTATAATTCTCAAGTGGTTTCGTCTTACCACAAACCATATATTACACTAAGTGGTTTCTAGCTAACCAAAATACTTCATTTTCCATGAAAATTGGTTTTGGTTTACCACAAACCATCAATAATCAATTTATGGGGATATACTTGCCTTATCATGGCTAACATCCATCATCATTTCTCTCAGGTACATACAATTTCAAATCTATTTTCATTTGAGACTAATCTATCCCTTATACAAACATAGGACCATGACCATCTTCTCTTCCATCATGAAAAACATGATCAAGGAGGATCATCAAGCTTGTTAGGGATTTCATTTTCACTTCAGTTGCTTTTGCATCTCAATTATTAACACACAGTATTATTTTCACTACTTATTTTTACCTTTCTTTTGTTGCTTCATAATTATTTTATTGCTTCATGTTTCCTGGATTGCTACTTGCTACTGYGTATTTTCTTCATGCCCAATTTTATGTGTCCATTCGTCTTTCATCTTCTTGCACGTTTTTTCACCATCCTCTTCTATCATCTTGATTTTTTTGTATTATCTTGTCAAATTCTRCCTCTTGTTTCACTTCATCARGAGCTTATCATACGCTTCTCTTATCATTTTCTTTCAACTTGTTGTTGATGTCTTCTTTTGCCTTTCTTTCTTCCATCAACTTCTTCTATATGTTGCCATATTTTCATCTACACCTGCAATGTTCTTCATGCACCTGGAATTACCTATATAAAAGTATGKTTATTGTTGGAGGGATGTCTCTATCTATTAAGATACTTGTGACCTTAGATTGGTAAACTTAATTGGAACACCACTATCATGATTTGACATAATTAGACTTGAATTCAACAATAATGACATTGACTCAAAAAATAGTTCTTCAACCTCCAGTGAAATTTTAACTTTTGACTTCAACTTTGACTCAAGCTATTTTTACTCTTGACCTTTTCTTTGAATTTAATTTCAACTTGATTATAAATTTAACTTGCTTTTGACATTGACTCGAATGGACTCTTTATATCAATTTACAAAATAACTTCATTACATATTTTTTAATTTTCAAGACATCATTACGTAGACTTTACATGAATCTCTTGCCACTTTTAATAAAACTCTTCACTTGACTTGGACTTTGACTAATATGGACCCCTTCAACCAAATTTCATAATCTTCGACACCATTACAAAAATATACTATAAGAATACCTTGATTTCCAGAAAATGAAAGTATGCTAGGAAAATGGATTCAAACATATCCCAAATTGCAATAATCTATCGAAGAAAATTAACAATTAGCAACAAATTCACTCATACACTTTTATCGAGATAAAGTGTGAATATTTCATTGTTCTTTACACAAGTGGGATAAAGTATTAAAAAMATCCATATACCTTCATTCAATAATATTGCATCTTTGTTGTCCATATGTCACTTGGTGAGAACGAGGTTTCTTCTTTGATTACAACCCTACAAGCCTCATCTTCCAAGGACAACATAATCCTCTTTCCAACTGTATATCTCTTATCTATTCATCTAGGGTYCCTGCGAGTAGAAGAGGAAAATTCCTCACTATTCATCAATCAATGTTGGAGCAAATCAATATGGAATAGTTGTTCCAAAACCCACGATAAGGAAATTCCATCCATCAAGGTAGCATCATGAATAAAATATATTATACATTTGGAAGTTGATTCACTCTGGAAACTTGGGCCTTCCTGTTATCGGACAAATCGGTAAGTGCAGACACAAACTAATCTCCCTAACTTCAACATGAAATTAGAACAAAACATAGCAGAATACAAGATTCTCCTTAGATTTCATTGTAATGTAAACTAGTTTAGAGAGGGACAAATAACATAGCATTTAAACGACGTTTGATCCTCGCTCGTGTCGTCCTTGCTCCATCTTTGGATTTGTGGGATGTTGAACCTGTTAAGAAGCACAAACCAACAAAGAGAGAGAACAACGATATATATATTCCAATGAAGTCTATGTATAAGATCAAGGAGTTATACAATAAAAGTAGAGACACCTTTATAGGGAAGAAATGTATCACTGCATTATATTAATGAAAGTTGAGAATACAACATATGCCTTGATGTTGCAAGGTCCCTTCCAATGGCCCTTTGCTTCAACACACACACCTTTTCTCCAATGCTTTTGATGAAGAGTATTCACAACCTGACTTGGAAAGCTAAAGCAAATCTATCACAAGTACAATCTTCAACATAATTCTTCATGCATAAGMCAGCCTAGCCTTTCCCATGAGAGATCCCTCTTTATATAGGGTGAAAGAGGGATAGATGAGGAGATTATGATGATCCCACTAAATCAGAGAAGCGAGTAAGATCCAAACCGATCGGAGGCCACCTCATCTTCTAGAAGATTCCCTTCTAGAACTTTCGTGAATTTCATCTTTTTCTCTTGTTTGAGCATCGTCACTCCCTATGCACAAGAAGCCTACAATGACATCGCAGTCCAATTTGGTGCAACATGCGAGGATTAAGCATCGTCGCGCCCCAAGCATTTAGCAGGGTGTGGCAATCTCCTTTGATATGGTTTTTAAGAAAAGAAAGATGATTCACTTCCTCATGGAGAAAGTCTCATTCATTAGCTTTAGGGAACAAAGAAGTGAGTTATGCATATATCGCCAGTTGATCACAAGGGTGACCAAAATAATGTGTAACACTTCCTATCACCAAAACATAAGTCACTTCATTTTTCTTCCATGTTCAGCAACCAATGCAACACCACCTCTTTTGACTTTGAACTGAAAATCCCACTAACAACAATAGGTCATGCATGGGTTTTGACTATAACAATAGTGTGTTTCATGTGGTCACTATGATTGGATTTTTTTTGTTTTGTTTGAAAGTTCAATAATTTGAGGCTATGATCTCTAAGACTAGAGAATATTTACTTAAACTTATTAGGATATCTCCATTCATTCTTTGAAACACAGTTTTGTTTCCTTCACAAATAGAGGCTCTTTAGATTTATAGGTATTCATTCCAAACTTCCATAAGCTCATAGATGTAGTCAATCTCCTACCAAGAAAGAAAAATAGACAACATGTAGGTTTCATTATTTTTTCTTTTGTGTGTTAGATCTCGCATGGAAACATTATGATCAACACTTCTTCAAGCACACCATTCTAAAATCAAGAACTCTCAACATTCTAGGTTTTTCTGGGTTATCCTCGACCATTACAATTCTCAAGTGGGTAGTGACTCAGTTTTAATTTTTCATTAATTGATTAACATTGTACAACAACAAAGAGAAAACCAAGTATCAATTATTCATCTTGTTTACAATCCCAAGACAGGAGATTGAAGATTCGGGCACTGTGGTTGGAGGTGGGGGACCAAAACAAAAAGTTCTTTCAGAGCTTTGCTAATCATCGGAAAAACTACAACATGATTTGGGAATTGTTCGATGATTTAGGAAATAAAGTTAAAGGCTTCAAGGACCTAGCCAGCATGTGAGTTTACCATTTAGGGAATATTTTTAGGGCACCTAAGCATGAGAACATTGGCGATATGCTCTCGGTCCTTGCACATTTTCCAAGGTTAGTGGAGGATGAAGAAAATTTGGACTTGTATCATCCAGTGACAATAGATGAACTATTGGGTATTATAACATCCTTTCAAAAAGATAAGAGTCTAGGTTCAGATGACTAGACAAAAAAATTCTTCTCGGATTTTTTTATATAGTGGGGGTTGATTTTCTCAGGGTTGTGGAGAAGGTTCTATAGTCAGGGAGGATACCCGACAACTATAACTCTACTTTCATTGATTTAATTCTGAAGGTGGACTATCCCAAAAAATTTAGTGATTTCCGTCCTATTTCTCTCCTTAATTGTTTGTACAAAATTATAGCAAAGATTATTGAAGTAAGGATAAAGCCACTCCTCTCAAGGGTGATCTCATTGAAACAATTTTTCTTTCTAAAAGGCCATTTGATCCATGAGGAGCTATAGATTCGACTCAAGAAGGATTTCACACAATAAAAGCTACAGGTAAACCCATTGCGATCCTCAAATTGGATCTCTCAAAATCCTATGACTGTGTCTATTGGATTTTTCTTAAATTCCTGCTAATTCAGATTGGGTTTGAGTTATCACTTGTGAACCAGATTATAGGTTGTGTAATGTCTTCATGTTTTTCAGTCTTAATAAACGACAAAGGTCCTATTTTTTTCAACCCTTCAAGAGGCATTCGTCAAGGCTATCCTCTTTCTCCATATCTTTTTCTTTTCGTCACCGAGGGGATCAGTTGTCTCATCATAAAATCCATACAAATAAATCACATCCAAGGGGTTTCGATTGGTCAAAACATTGACCTCACATATTTTTTATTTGTGGATGATGTTATCTTATTTTGTCTATGCAATGCAGTGGAAGGGGAGCGATACAAAAAGATTATTAAACATTTTGTGTAGCTACATGAATGGAAGTCAATATGGAAAAATCATCTATATACTTCCTAGATCTTGTGTTGGATAGTAGACAAAAGGTGACTGAATTTTTTGGATACAAGGATTTTGCATTAAATGTTGAGTTCAAGTATTCGGGTTTCAATATCAAGCCCAAAAAATATGGCATCTCTTATTGGAAAGGGCTTCTGTCAAAAGTTGAAAAGTGGATAATTTTCTAGTGCAACCATTGGATTTCTCACGGGGGTTGACTTGTTCTCATAAAATCATTCCTTAAAGCAATCCATGTGTATCGACATCTCATGGCGCTTATTCCAAAAGGTATTCTTAATAAATTATGAAAATATTCTTTCAACTACCTCTGGAAAGGATACGTAGAATACTTGGGGTCACATCTTATTATATGGAAACATATTGCTTTATCCAAAGACCAAGGTGGTTGGGGACTAAAGAATGTATTTAGATTCGGGAAAACAATGGTAGGGACGTCTTTATGGGTCTTCCTTACTTCTTTTCTTTTCTAGGAAAAAAAGCAATTTCAATGTTATTCATTAAGAATCAAGAAAAAATTTACAATGCAAAGGATGACATATGAAGTCATAAGACATGTCTTATGTCATATTCCTCATCTAAACATAAACAAAAAAAATTGCATACATCCAATAATCAAAACATAATAGTGCTAGGATTTCATATATTGACCTATGACCTCTGAAGTTCCATCAGGTACAAAATACAAAGCATATCATTATCAAAAAAATAACATATCTACACTAACAGAATTATGTGGACCCAAAAAACAGAGAGAGTTCAAAAAATGAAGAAAGACCCTGAACTGATTGTTGAACCTTCAAAGATTTCCACAAAGTGCAACCAACCAGTCTGTTTCCCAAGAGAAAAATTTGACAATGAATCTGCCAAATTGTTGAATTGTCTGTGAATATGGAAACACTAAAGCCACCTGAAATTTTGTTTGATCTCCAAAATCGTTTTCATCCAAGGCTGCAAATTTAAATCTCTTAGTTGGGACTTTTCGACAAACCAGTCAAGAACCACCATAGAATCACCAACCACCATTAGATCACAAACGTTAATCCTCTGTGCAAAGGTTAAAATGCCCCACAAACCAAGAAGTTTTTCCTTAATATTTGTACCTGGACCAACAACAATATAGGATTTAAAGAAGTGAGACCCACTCAGTTTTAGTATAATACCAACACCATAGTCACTACCAGCAACAACTCCATCAAAAAATCCTAAAGGCTTCTGTCCAAAATATATCAGATTCAAAAGAACCTCGAAATCATCCCCCACTGAGGAACATGGTGTCTCCTTGATAGCCATTACAATCCTTGAACAGAGGCCAAAATCATTTCTAGGAAGGTTTTCAAAAAGAATCTTATTTTTGTATCTCCATATACCCCAAAGAACTTGAAGAGGGACCATTCGTTGACGAGGGAAGGCAAGGAACCAATGCAACAAATTATCCTTCAAAGACAAGCGTTTCCATGAGTGATTATCTGCGGAGACAAATTCTTATTGCTAAATATATTTCTCTTGGGACAATTGTAGATTGGATCCATACTCATCAAAAGACTACTACAAATTTGTCAAATCAATGGAAAACCATATCTCGGGCCTTCCCCATGGTAGGAAATAATCTTTCTTGGATTGTGAGATAGGTTCTCAAGTCCTCATTGGCATGGATGCGATTGTTAAATGTAATCCAAATATTTTCCTGCCCCTAGATATTATTGATTTCCTTCATGAGAGAGGTATATGCTCTCTTAATAAGATTTTAAGTCGGGATACTACCACATTTAGGAGAAGGGTGGCTCTTTGTGAATGATCTTGGATTATATGAGGCCAGACACAATTTGTGAGGCAATGTTATTTCTAAACTTAAGAAATCCCATATTAGAATAAGGGAAGGGGAAGACGAGGTGGCATGGGCTTACAATTCTACAGGGGGGTCAATACACGACAAAATTGGGTTATACATCTATGCAGGAGGATAATCTAGAGAATAATTCTCAGTGGTTCTAAAAAAATAGGAAATCAAAGGCACCCCTAAAGGGAATACTCGTATTCTAGCTAATTCTTAAAAATTGGGTGCTTACTTGAGATCAAATGCAAAGGAGGGGTGTCAAGGGCCCTCGTTTTTTTGTTCTCTATTGAGAAAAAGTTGAAGATTCTTGCCATTTATTTCTTCAATGCCCTTATACCAAAATGGTATGGGGCCATCTGGAGCTCCAGGTAAATTGTCAATATCTTTGGAATAAACATAATGTTGAGGAATGATATGGATTTTTTTTTTAAAGAAGTACCCTAAAAAATTTCATGGATCTACCAATTGTTGTAGCTTCGGGCATGTGGTTTGCTCACAGTAAATTGCTATTTGAAGATAAGCTCACCTCTCCTCTTCAAGTTGCAATTTGGGCACTATCTGTAATACATTTGCACAACATTCCTCACAAATCAACAACTCTATGGGTTATGGAGGAGCCTGTGATAAATCATGATAAACCTTGGGTTTTTTGTTATGGGGACAACTAGGAAGAGGGACAAATCTATGGACTGGGATTTACACTACATCTCTCCTTACAACACTATTTTTTTGGAAAAGCAAATTTGGGATCTGGTACAAACAATATGGGATATTTTAACGCATTTTTTTCATTATTAAAAGTTGTTATCTTAAGAAATGTCAGATGCCTTGAGGTCTTTGGAGACTCAGAATTGGATATCCAGTGTATTTGAGACAAGACTCAGATTTCCAATCTAGGGAACATGCAGATTGCTCATCAGTTGAAAGAGGTTGTGATTCAGCTCTAGGACATTACTTTTTCTCATGTCTTTAGAGAACATAATCATCAAGCAAACGCCCTCTCTGAGGAGGCTCTTCTCCTTCCTGTAAACATGTGTCATTTGGATGAGTACATGGATGGTACATTCATCGACAGATAAGAGTTCAATTTCAATAAATTTTGAGTCATGTCTTGGTTGGTGTTTTTATTTATAAACAATATTTTGCTCATTGTTGTCTCTCTTCTTTTTTGGGTACCGGTCTCGTAGAATAGTTATTTTGTAATATTCATGGAACAAATAAAAGTTATGGCTTATCTCATGAGAAATCTAGCAGCTACCTGAAAGGATATTTTTAGGCCTTTTTATTTTGTGTTTCTTGTGCCTTTGGAATGCACTTTCGATTTTATATTGAAATAGAAAATATGATTTTTTTCTTGGGAAAAAATATATACTAACCCTATTTTGCAAAGATCCATCCAGGGATAATTTTAAGGATGGAAATTTATTTCAAAATGTAGAAACCTTAGTGAATCTTACTGGTACTTTATATGTCAACTATAAATGTTTGGTGATATTTTTGTTAAAGTATTCAAATTTCTAAGGATTTATATAGTTTTTATAAAATTTTGGCAATTTTTAAGGTAAAATAATTCTTTTTCCTTTTCTAAGAACCTTGCACAAATTAATTTGCTCAATATTTTTTGCATGTGGAAATTTAAAAAATATGACACACCTCTAGATGATACCCAGGTAAACCCTAGAATATTCAGGGCACAAGGTCATTTAACAACAAGGCTCGAAGCCATTACAACAATATACTCGTTATGAGCTCAACATATCACTTGCGGGAATTGAACCCGAGTGGCGAGGATAACAATCATTCCTCCCAACCACCCGAGCAAAATCCAATTGATAAGGAACCACCCGAGCAAAACCCAATTGACAAGGAGGCATGCTTTCTTTATATATATATATATATATATATATATATATATATATATATATATATATATATATGAGAGAGAGAGAAAATTGTTAAAGGCACCCTTACAAGGAGAAAATGAAGGGTGGGTTGTTGTATGAGCAGTAAAATTTATGGGCTAGAGAATCTTAGTGTAAGTCAACATATATAGTTTTCTCTCTAAAACCATGTGTAAAAATGTTCAAATGAACAAAATTTTAACACTCGATGTGAAATACTTCACATCCTAGATATAGTGCATAATCTTCACCAAAAAACAATGTTATTACAACCTCTTTTGTTATTGTTAATTGGAGAGGATAAACATTCTACATTTTTGACCTTTTACAATTTGCCATCACTGGAATCTAGCTAGATAATCTTTGTTAAAATTGCAATTTTGGATTTGATGAAACTGTAGTTTTTAATGCATAAATGGATTCAACACCCTCAAATGCCTGGAACGCAACCGGATTGTGCCATGTTAATATCTAATATATGCAATTCCATTAATAAAAAATGATATTTCCATATTTTAGGTAAAAAAATGCTTGTTTCCCTTCATGTTGTTTTGTTCAGCTAGAAAAGAACAATTTGTAGCACTTTTAAACCATGGCTAAGTTAATCACTGGACAAACTTAACCTCTTTCTAAAATAAATCCCTCCCATATTTCCCTCCCAAATATGGGATGAATTTTACCAAAAGTTATAGTTCTGCATGATTAATGTGAACTTTGACAAAAAAAACTTCGTTTTTTAGAATTTTGGTCTATGTTAAGATGACCCAAATAATAATAAAAGAAAGTGAATTACGATGGAGCTTTACCTTACATAAGAAGGAAAAAAAAAGATTGATTTTATCCACTTATTAAGTCACTCCATGATTAATTGTTATTGTGTGATAACAAAGACTATAAAGGTTTTGGGATTTGTAACATGAATGACTTGACTTATTAGCCCCTTCCCTTCGGGCTAGAGACTATTAGTAATCGATTTTTCGTCCCCCTATTAGTTTGGCACAAAAACCAATGGCCTCTCATTGTTTTAACCCAAGGTTTCATATAATTCATATGATTTAGGTTGAAATTTCATCCACTTTATCTTAAGTTTTGAGTTTTCCATCTTATTTGGCCTCTTCCCGAGGCAAAGTTGGACAATATCTTAGTCTATCTTTCTTTTCACGCACACATTTAGGTAGTGTTTTTTCCCAACAAAGTAATTCTAGTAATGAGGCAAGCATTACTTCTTAACATTAAATGTTTGTTGCAATACATAGAGTTCATAGCCCCTCCCTCATTTTTTATTGTGTTGATATGTTGTTGCCACCTACACCAACATGCAAACCAACACCACTATGAAAATGTGTTGCTTCTCCATCCTTTAGAGTCTGTCTGTGAAGCAGGTTGTTACCTAGGCCTTTGTTGTTGTTGGTCTTGTTGGTCGGTACTAACATGCTTGTTTTTCCATGGTTTCCAAGTTATTGCTCTCAGACTTATTGGTGTAACCTTCAGGATTTCTCCCAAAATTGCCCGCACATGTTTGTTAGCTTCAACAGAAAGGGAATCCCTCCCCCATCTGTTCAATATGCTAGACTTCATGCTATCTGAATCAATATTTGAAAGATAGGACAATTTTCACTGGTAAGCTAGCTATATGGTAAATTACTACTTAAACTTATTGTCTCCTTCTATAGTCAAAGTTTTCTGGAATATAATTAACATGAAATAGACAAATATTTGAACGACTTACAGTTGTTTCTCCAGTAATAAGTATCTCGCAAGAGGCTATTCATATGCAAATCATCTGTTGCGACATTCGAGGCATGGAGGTAAGCAAGAATTTATATTCATCTATCGATAAGTGTTGTTGAGGGGGTCGAGTCACGAAGGTAAGCAAGATTCGATGAATAAGGCTTAGAGAAGCTTGTTGTGTTGTTGTAGAATCCATTGACTGAACTCTCAAAACCTGAACAAATTGTTCATTAAGATTCAACACATTTCATTGAACAAAGCATAATGTTAATTGGGTTCTTACATTTGTGTGGAATGATGCCATTTAAAAAAGGGGATCTCTACATAGAAATATTCTAAATAGGTTTTTCTCTAAGCTGGCTTATGAAGAGTAACTATAACTAACTGTAAGGTTCTATTTTTGGACATAGATCTAGCGGGAGTCTTACCTCGGCTTCTTCAGCAGCTTTATGGGCAACCCAATCTCCTTAGCTAAAATCTCCCAAGCTTCTCTATGGATGGGTTCGGGCTAGCTAGACAAAACTAGCCGGACAAAGCCAAGCACAAGGCCGTGCTAGAACATAAAGCTAGCGAGATTCAACAAATTATATTTTGGGGTGTAAAATCTCAGCTAATGTTGCAGACAACCGACTTTGTTTTGTAAAATGTTATGGCTTGTAGATCTTGGCCATATACTTTAATAGCTATGTGGATAACCTAGTTATCTGCATGTAAACCATGAGTTGACAACACAACAAATTGTTATGGAAATCTTTACATTGTTTTTAAGGTTTGCAATCTAAATATT
>JASDQU010503730.1:31993-46128 GCA_032191745.1 Picea mariana
GAACCATATAACTTGACAAGAAAAGAATAAAACATGAGTAGAGTGTTTTATAGAGCAAAAAGTTTACTTATTTTCAACATCTTCCACATAATAACATATCTTATTATAAATGAAAATATAAATATATATATATATATATATATATATATATATATATATATATATAATTATTGTTTAGAAAACAATATATTGGTTGACAAATGACACTTTTGGGGTTTTTTCATATAAAAATAAAAAATAAAACAAATGCATCCATAATAAATTAAAAAAGACAAGTATGCATGAACCATATAACTTGAATAGGAGAAAAGAAAACATGAGTAGAGTGTTTTATGGAGAAAGCAAGTTTTGCTTCTTTTCCAGCTTAGGTTTTGCTTCTCTCCCATACCATCCATAGAGGTAGGGCTCCATCTTTAAAAAACAATTTGTTTTTTAGAATGGCCATATCACTTTACATTTTGATGGTGTTGTCAAGGGATCTCACAAATGATCAACCCTCAAAGGTATGATTTGAAAGATACATGAGGGTCCACCACTCAAGGCTAAATGTTAGGGGATTTGAGGGAAATCTACTTTTTTTTCTTTCTTCCAATGATCATGCTTTCTCAAAAGGGGAGGCCCGCCTTCTAACCTTCCAAACTTTGGTAATTTGGTCTTCCCATGGGGTATGACCCACTAGGGATCAGAGGCATAAAGGAACAATGAGAAAAAATGAAGGACTAGGTGCTTTGGTCCACCACTAAGTAGTACTCATTGAGTTGTAGGACATCTATGCAACACATGAATGAAATAGATTCTTTGGGGTTCAATGTTTTAGTGCATAGGAATCCAATAGACTCTAGTCCATTGATGCATATGATCCATAGGGACCTAGAGAATTGAAGCTACACTTTCCAAAACGAACCTCCCTGACATTCTAGTGTTTGATAGGTAAAACCCACCAGGGATGTAACAAACTAGACCAAAACATTAACAAAAACCTTCAAAAGTTTTGGACCCTCGATTGGTGGGACCCTCAAGGATACCAAAATCCCATGAAAGGATAGTAGAACATTGCACCCCACATAGCACTAGTTTCCTAGTTAGTGGAGTACATTAGGAGAGTGAAACACCAGGGGGCAAAGCCCCTACTACTCATATACCATTCAATCTCCAAATGAGTGGGGTTTCACTAAGATAAAGGCAAGCATCCTAGAAGTAAAATATATGCAAGCCTTCTCTAAACTCTTCAAGTGGATGGGAATTTTTCCTCAACAACATTTATTGAAGAACCTTAACAAAGAGGGAAAACTTAAGCTTTGTCATAACTATTTTTCCCTAGAGCATCTCTAACATATTTCCCTGAGATTAGAATTGATACTTTGTCCCTTTTGTTCTAAGATTCCCTTAACTCAAAAGAAATATCACAATCACACACTTTGTTCAATAAATAACCAATCAATATTCCAAAATATTCCAAGAGATAATAAATTCATTGATTTACAACCAAATAGTATTAGTGTTGGTAAAATTTATGTGAAGAGTTATTGATTTAAACATAGAACATAACAATTTAATTAATTCTGGACCATGCTTTTATAGAGATTTCTCCCCCCAAAAAAACTTAAATGGAAGTAGGGGCACCTTTTCTGAAAATAAACCAATTTGTATCTCCTACACCAAATTGATGCCCTCCACAATGATGATCATGCTTGGCCTTGTGTTCCTGTTGATTTTTTGCAAAGTTTCTTGAACTTGATCGTGAATCTTTTGTATGCAATCAATGAACACTATAACTTTCACATGTGTAGTTTTCTGTTTCACTATCGCTACCTCAAGAATGGGTCCAAGAATGGATAATGGATCCTTCAATGTAAATTCAAGGCATGCTTCAAAAGGTGAAGTGCTTGTCATGATATAAATTGCTTGATTCTCACAGTGTTGCACATATGAGATGTCTCTCATGTCTTCAAATATTTGTGATTAGATATATGCAACTAAACTATGGTGTGATTTACTACCTATATTTTCCCACCTATCGGTAGATGAATCACAATTCTCCTCTTTAGCTTAGTATCTTACATCAATCCCCACGATGCTTTCCAAAAGTAACTAAGAAATGTTGATGTACTTAGAGATGATCGATAGTGGGAGGCCAAAGTGCACCTATAATGGTTCAAAGAATAATTGTGCAGCTTGTTGCGCTAACACTATCTTCCTTCAAGGTATCATCATGAGCATTACATTGAAGTGACCCACAACTACCATTTTATAATCATTTTCCCCACTTATGGTCAATAAACCTATGAGGAAATTTATTGATATCAACTCCCATGGTATACTTGAAGCTGGAAGTGAAGTGTATTTTCCTATCTTCCAATTTGTTATCCTTGATATGTTATATTTGTGCACTACTTGTCATGAAATTTTCCATAATTTACACATCTTTACCAAGTGAAAATACGTAGGCAAATTTGTAGTTGTGTTCTCCACTTCCAAATGTCTTGATACTTTGGAATGGTGTGTCTTGTGTAAACATTGAAGTTTTTTATCTCTCTAAGGAACACAAATAGTGCTCAATCAATTTTTCTCCTTCTACAAGTAATCTTGGAAGTCCATGTTTCTAGTAGGGTCATTGTACAATGCTACAAGATTGCATAAATCTACACAATGTCTAGGCAATTTGATCTTAAAGGCTTCCTTAATGCTAGTTCAAGGGAAGACTAAGTAAATTCATGACTCATTGCTTGATCCATTCAAATACTTCATATTGCACAACTTTCCACCACTAAAAAAAGAGCTGGTTGTGGTTCAATGCATTAAAAAGGTGCATCGCATAGGAACATTGAGAAATAAACTTCCTAATTAGATAGTTTTCCATGGATGTTCTTTGGCAATGGGCATGGACGATCGCTAAAATATTTTCCAAATCTTGATTCACACAAAACCTAATATAAACACGCTCTTGTTGCACAAATGTACAATTTTTCAAGTTCACCAATAATTTGTCTTTGCAAGACAACAAATGTGTTGGTCCAAACAATGCAAGTGATCCTCCCACAACACACTCCAAAAAATGATTATCACCTAGATACACAATCATGAATGAGTCAAGATATGCTATTAGCACTTCGTTCATCATCCTCACAAAGGAATTATTAAGGTTAAACAACATCACCAACTATTTAAACAATCATTTTCATCTATTTGAGGTTGTTTTCATGTATCCTCCGGCTTAATACATATCTAATGATAATAACTAGTCTTAAAGGTTGTGAGATTGTGCCATGATCTAGATTCTGAAATAGAAGAATCTAACATCAAAGAATATGCCAATCTATGAAAGTGTAGTGTACTCTATATTAACTCCATACATAAAATAAGAACAACGATGCAATATAAATACAATGCCTACTCGAGTCAATATTCGAGAAAGGAGGCCATGCAATGGCATGCTACAGATCGTGCCTAAAAGCTAGGAAAAGCTAGCAGCTAAGTGAGCTTAACTATTGCATGTGCATGCAAGCTCTAAAGCTAACTAAAGCAAACAACTAGTGCACCAAAAATAAAAAGTTCGCATGCATATATGCACCAACAACCTCCCTTAAGCATAACTTAGGTGAATATGTGGATACAAAAATGGGTTCTGACAATTATGTAGCCATATTAGAGACCCATGTACAAAAAAAAATTATCCCCGTAGAAATGAGGAAAGAGGGAAAACCCAATGAGAAAAACCCTCCCCTAAAAGAGGATATAAGTGAGATCCACCATGTGGCAGGTAGACAATCTCCAAACCAAGAAAGGATGACAAGTCAATGAAGCATGATTTGATGACATATTATAATCTACTTCAATGAGTGTGTTGAAGTTGAAATGTTGTAGCTAATACTAATTGAGAACAATAAGATCTCTCCAAACATTAATGTGCTAGCCTACACCAAGATGCTCAGGTTAGTTAGAGTGCTTCTAAAGCATAGAAGCAAACACCATAAAAGTCATCAAAATAATGGTGAATCGAATTGCAAAGGCAACATAATTAGTCAAGTAATAGCAATGAGAATGGTTCCCATGTGTCGTGGATGAAACACATCTATAGGATGTCCTCAAACAATGGCTCAAACGCTGCCATGACCAACCATCAAACCAACCACAAACAATCCTCGGAGTTGGTACCTTGCTAAGATGTTGTTGTATACACCTCTTCATCAATGAGTTGAAAGAAGAGGAACTGACGAATAGGTGTATACAACAACATCTTCGATAATGTTGTCTTCGATCATGATGTTAAGGATGTCAATATGTGGAGGATGTAGACCTTGAAGTTGGTGTTGAAGAGTTTGTTGCTGCCAAAAACTCTAATGTTGGTGTTGAAGAGTTTGATACTAACAACTCCAATGTTGAAGTTGGTGTGAAATTTGGTTGTGAAAGCTCCAAAGTTGTATCAATAAGAGGTGTACGTGGTGGTTTCTACAACAATAGTGGAAGAGTTATCTGATGTGATGGACTCTTGTGCTAGAAAAAATTGAGTACGAGCAACAAAAATATCGAGACAATTCGCTAATGGCAATGAAGTCCCAACAAAACCAAGTCTGGATTTCGCTGGTCTCGTCACAAGATGAATGGGATGTGCAATTCCCTATCCATTCTTACCAAGGCTGCCATCAGTGTAGCGCATCTTATGCATCAATTTTAACCCAATACCACGAGTGTGCAACTCAAAAACTAGTGAAGGAAGCTCAAGAGTGGCCAACAATGCAAAAGCGACATTAGAAGCAAGACACTGTTGTAGATCTTTCTGCAAACAAGCAATAATATCTTCCTTCTCTTTTAAATCAACGAAAAAAATGCTCATTGAGAAGAATGATTTTTTCCTCCATCTCATTAAAGCAGGTGGTCCAAGTATCAACTTGAGCTTGCTACTTCTCCATTAGACTCCCAATGAGTCTAGAATCCCTGAAAAATAGGTACTCATGTTTTGAAGAGAAATCTTGGATTTCTCTTGTTCACCTCGAAGTTTGCTAACTTCTTTGACAAGTTTTAAATTTAGACTCTGAAGGGTGGAGATAATTGCATCTTTGTTCTCCATTACAATGATTCTCCCCCAAAGAATGATACCATATGAGATATGCCTGTCAGAGTAGCGATCTGAGGTTTTGATGATTCGTTGCATGCAACTAGAGATCTAATAAAATAGTCATATTTTCTAAACTGTGATGTGGGTATTGGAGATTTTTGGTGAGCTTGATCATCCCTATGTAGGGCATCTCTACAAAAAATTAGATCCATCCAGATCGTGGATTCCGAGATCCGAGATATCGCTGATGGATCTATGGCAGCTATAGATATGATAAAACAATGGTATCTCCTAAAACACGACATGGGCATTGGAGATTTTTTTGTGAGCGTGAGCATCCCTATGTAATGCATCTCTTCACAACAAATCAGATTTACCCAAATCATGGACTCTGAGATATCGCTGACGGATATGTGGCACACTGATCTTGAAGTTGTGATCATCAATCTAATGAAGTTGCCAAGACAAATTCACACCATCAAGAGCGAGTTCAATGAGCCCCCCTCCCAAGAATCTGTTTTTTTTTTCTTCAATAAAAATTCCCTTTGGAACATCTTATGCTCTCATACCATGTAAGATTGTGCCATGATCTAGAGTCCGAAAGAGAAGAATCGAATATCAAAGAAGACGTCAATTTGTGAAAGTGTAGTGTACTTTATATTAAGTCCATACATAAAATAAGAACAATGATGCAATATAAATACAATCATTGCTCGAGTCAAGATCCGACAAAGGAGGCCATGCAATGGCATGCCATGGATCGTGCTTAAAAGCTAGGAAAAGCTAGCAGCTAAGTGAGCTTAACTATTACATGTGTATGCAAGCTCTAAAGCTAACTAAAGCAAACAACTAGTGCGCCAAAAATAACAAGTTCGCATGCACATATGCACCAACAAAGGCGATCTCGATGAAATCCTTTTGTTTCTCAATGTAATTCCCACATTGTCAACACATGATAATCGGTACTTGTTCTTAATAGTGATTATGTGGCAAAATTTTGTGATCCATCAACATTCTTGATGTACCATATTTCTTTGAAGCTAAATAATAATAGATTTACAAATTGATAAACTCAAGTGTGTGTGACCATTATCTAACAACTCTTGAATCGACCTCTTAAACTTTTCATTCTTTTACAACGAAGTCTGGCAAAATGCCTCATTCAACAGAGTAAGCCCCCTCTTGTATACCTGTCAGTGTTATCTCTCTGCCGTTGTTGTATTCTGATGTGAGAACATATTATATTATTCTGATATGAGAACATATTATATTTTATAATTGAGGAATTTTTTCTGCTGGATAAAAAGGCAATGGCATGTTAAATTCCATGCATTGAAAACGATTTATAAAGCTTTTGAATAAACTCAGAGTAACATTGTATTATTTTGTTCAAATGCATACACTCTTCAATTTTTTTGGTCAAATGCATACACTCTTCAATTTTTTTGGTCATGTTAAATTTGTGTGCAACAAAGCCTTGGTGTCTTAGTGTTGATTGGAGAGTGTCACTCTCATCTTTCTCTATTGACAAGACAAGAAATGTCATTTATTATTACGAGGCTTTCACTGTTTTGGTCATACTAAATTTGTGCACAATAAAGCTAAGAGTTTCATTATCTCCTTTTTCTCTAGTCACAAAGCAAGAAACGCCATTTATAATTCATTATGCCCTGAAAGTTTGGTCGAGAACAGATAAAATTGTAAATCTTCTTTAGTCAAGACATGTACCTTGACTTTGGCCGTTTGTTTAAACAGTACACTAACTTGTACCTTGATTTCACTTTGGGTGTCGATCTGTCGCTTGTGTCTTGTTCATGGGGTGTGGGATTTTACATCGTCCCATGTTTTCATAATTTTCTTTCTATTTTTGTGTGTTCGCAATTTTGTTGTGTTGTTTGTTTTACTTTGTCTAGTCTTTTTACAATCAATTATAGTAAAATATGATATTCTACATTTCAAAAACCGTATTCCTTATTTATAAAGATCTCCCAAGTTGTTCAATCTGTGAGAAGAATATTTGCAAGTTACAAGTCATATCACAGATATCCTTCTTTTTTGCTTATTTCAATTTCTACAAAAATCTGAACTTAATATCAATTTCTACAAAAATCTGAACTTAATATTCTGTGAAAAAGAAGCCTCTAATTACTTCATTTTAGAATCTGCACCAAGGTTCTACAGATTCCTTCTATCCTTCTACCAAATAAAACCAATCAAACCTCAAGAGTTCATCTGTGAATTTCTCTCCGTCTGGTAATACCTCAAGCCCCTTTTAAGATGGAAAAGAAAAATCATGATGAATCACAGGATTGATCCCCATCTTAGGATGATTCTCCATGGAATATATTCCCAGAATTCTGACACACAGAAAGTACTTCCATATTGGAGAGTTCATCTGTGAATTCCCCCCCCCCTCTGGTAAGAACTCAAATCCCTTTTAAGATGGAAAAGAAAAATCACTAGTTTGGTAAGAACTCAAATCCCTTCTAAGATGGAAAAGAAAAATCACGAGTCTGGTAAGAACTCAAATCCCTTTTAAGATGGAAAAGAAAAATCACGATGAATCACAAGGTTGATCCCCATCTTAGGATGAGTCTCCATGGAAGATATTCCCAGAGTTCTGATACACAGAAAGTACTTCCATTTATAGCACAATGAATGAATGTCTTGGAGTAGTCTGATTCCAGAAAATACAGAGAACCATCATGTACGTAATTGTGGCAACTAACAGAAGTCATTGATGTGTGCCATTTTCCTCGGGGGGTGTGTGGTAGTGAGGCCATTTTCCTTTCTACAAAAGGCCATTTGGTAGGTGCGGAGCGTGGCTGACGACAGAAGAAACCATGCACCAAGTGTGACTGACGACAGAGGAAACCATGCAACTATTATGACAGCTTGCTGCCTTATAAAGGGCATAGATATTCATAATCATTTTGTCCATAAAAACTAATCACACTCACGTGGCCTCCATCCATGTGAAGTGAACTCTAAAAAAAATATTCAATTATGGAATAGCCAGATTCATTCACTTTTTCATCCAATTTAAAATATTCAATTATGGAATAGCCAGATTCATTCACTTTTTCATCCAATTTAAAATATTCAATTATGGAATAGCCAGATTCATTCAATTTCAATCCAATTTAAATCCGAGTAATCATATCATATAGATGAATTACAGAAAGAGAAAACAGAACCAAAAATTTCTTTAACCATCGGTTCATCGGTTGAAAAGTATAGTTTTCCTTGAACAAACCACCAGCATTATTAGACAAGAAGAGACTCTGAAATTATTACATAACAGGTCCTTGCAAGAAAGTACATATAGTCCAGGGAGATTCCCTTGGATTTGTGTATAGAGTTCCTTAGAGAAAAGCTCGTACTCAAGAATCTCAATATCTTAGCCTCGTGCCCTTGAGGTGTCTCTCTGATTGCTCCTTAAAACTAAATATCCCGTCAAAAAATACAAAAAATACAAATAACATAGAAGTAGGATCCTATCCTTCACATTCTCATAACCAAGAGGCCAAATAATTGCACTGCATCTACATGCTTATGAGAGTAGAAAAACAACAAAAAACAAAGGAAGAAAGGTTGCTCTGCTCTGGTGTCAATCTAAAGATTGCAAATGATTCCAGAAAACATCTAGAATGTCTAAGAAAGTTACCATCCCAACCAAATTGGAATCCTCATCAGTCACCCATACATAATTCACCCTGTGAGCAAGAGCTTGCACCATTACAGCAACCAGAGAGCTCCAGGGCTTACAGGTCAGAGGTGCCACTCTGCGACCCCTGGAAGCATATCCAAACTTATTGAAGGAACATGAACGAGACCATTTGTTGGAATTTCGGAGAGGCCCAGACGGTGACTGCACAGAAAACTCTTCATCGGAAGATTCTTCCCAGGAATCCGTAGACAGGCTATCTCTCTCTGTGAGAGGCTTATCGGATCCAGGTATAGGATTCCCTGGGTTTTGATCCTGTTCACCTTCTCCCATAGGGCCCATCTTCTGATTTATCCTCTTCCTCACAAGATCAACAAGAGATTCTGGGGGTCCTCCACAGTCGACATAGGCCATGAAATCCCCTGCAGAAAGTGTGGCGAGCGCAAGGGCTACAGTCTCATCACAGTACATCAAAGTAGAAGGCGATATCTCACCAATCAGCTTGGGACCCTGCAAGGGGTCTTGTTCCACTACTGCTACCGCAGTCTGGGTGTTTGATGCCAGTTGGATCATCTGCAATGCACTACTTGCAGGTTTGTCATACTCCACCATAAGAACCTCGCGGTTTACTATCCCCAGATCTTCAATTGTCATGGAGGGAAGGGGGGAGAACACTCCTATAAAACCCAACAGGAACCTCACAACGTCCTCCTGATTTATCCAGCAGAATTCCTTCCCACCATGGCTTGTAGAGGAGGCAGTTCCAGCGGAGGCAATTTTCTGCCCAAGCTTTTTAAAGCTCAGCCTTTTGTGGTTCTCAATAGGTACTATCAAATTCTGTGCTCCCTCTAGAATAAAATCCAAAGCCTGCAACAAGCTGTACAGAGAAAAAGGCAAGAGAAAGAAACACAGAACATATCAGTAAATATTCCTCTCATAAAAATATCTGTAACCCTCCCCCTTAATAAATTCATTTATGAAATATCAATAGGCATCAGGTCTTTTGCCTTGACACGCTTTTAAAAACATTCAATCCCCATCCCTTTCATTTATAGTGAACACAAACATGGGCTTGACATGGATCTACACACAAAAGCATCCAATCTCTCCCCCTTTGTAACACAGCCTCATCCCCAAGGTTAGGCATTCTTTCCTGGAAAGTTGAAACCATAGACTACAAGCTACGATGGCTGGAAAAAAAGGATTAATGCAACTAAAAACAAGCGATGAAGTGAGCTATTACATAGACAAACTACAACTGAGCCAGATATGACAGAGTACATAAGCTCCTAAGTTCTGAAAATCTCAATGGACTCGCTAATTCATGACTGAAGTTCCTCACACCACAGAGATGAGAATCTGAGAACAGCTTTGTTGTAGGTAGCAATCCACACCTTTAGATTTGTAAGGATGCCCATTATGACAATGCTTTTAACTCAGTGAGCAGGTTCTGGGTTCGGATGAGCCCAAGTGTGGCTTGAAGGGTTATGTTGGAGGTAGCAGATCAATTTGTTAAGGATGCTCATCATGAAAGGACATATAGCTCAGTGGGAAGGTCCTGGATTCGGATCCTAGCTGTATCCAATTTTCAACAGTTTATCAGAGCCAGGTAGGTCAGTGGTGGCTAGGAGGCCTGAACCCAAGTGTAGCTTGAAGGCAGGTGTTGGAGGTAGCAGATCTAACTGTTGAGAATGCCCATCACGAAAAAGCATGTAGGTCAGTGGAAGAACAGCCATCAATTGGGGGCAGGTCCTGAGTTCGATTGGTGGCCTATCCAATTATCAAAAGAGTAAACCCTTAGTGGTCTTTCGGAGGCAAATCAGCCATTGTGAGAATCCATCTCAATGCAACCATCATAATCTAGCTTGATCTATGACAGCCATTACAGTGTGGTGCCAGGTCCTAACATTCAAAAGAAAAACATAGAATCAACTATCACAATACTACCATCCATGAACTGTTCCAAGTAGGTAAAAACCGCAATTTAGCATGCAGCTGAGACTGTTTCCCATGAGAAGATGCAATCCTAAAAAGGTTCTGTTGAGAATCGTGATAATAAGAAAATCGAAAGCTATCAAAGAAAAACATCCAGAAGCCCAATTTCGGAATCGATTCATTCATAAAACTTCCAATTGACAAATATAGAGATCTGATTGTCTATTATCAGTATTGAAGAATTTGGACTAACCTTGAGCCTGGATCTACATGCCGGACTCGGCTTGGAATCCTGGGCAGGAAGAGGCTCGAAACAGGCGCACTCAGTGCAGATGCCGGGTCATATAAGCTCTCATCCCTCGAGAGAAAACAGATAATGTCTACCATGCAAACTTTACCCAGGCAGCTGCAATCCTTCAGCTGTTGGCCTTCGTTGGTTGGCTTCTTGTGATCCAACCAGCTGTGGTTGCAATTCCAGACCCCAAGCTCAGTCTCATGGGGCGACTGCTTCAAGGCCTTCAAGGCATCACCAACTGTTGCAGCGACTGGAAGCCAGTAGAGGGCGGGCTTGCCGAGGCAGAGGTCAGACACCTCATGTGACTGCAGGCTAACGGCCATACACTACAAATTGAAGATAAGAGGAAGCCTAAATCCCAACAGCCCACAGATAAGGGCTTGAATTCTGGAGCCGGGTATCTTAGTCTGCCCTTGAAATTCTGAAAACACAGGATTTGGGTATCAAGTTTTTTGAATTGGGATTGATTCAGAGAAGATATTGTTAAAGAAAAATCGGGCTAGATGAGGCCTTCTGGACCTCCTTTCGGGTACCGAAGAGGCAATGCAGAAGCTTTGCACGGACCTTCAAACCAAGGAAATGCAAGGCAATTGTTCAGAATCAAGGAGAAGCGGTGGTCTATATTTATAGATGGACTAGGGCAATCTTCGCTGTTGGTGGGCAAGGGTGGTCAATGCGCTAGGTTGGGGTGTGGGTGTGGGAAGCATGGGGTAAAAACACTCTTTGCTTGGGCTCTTATTTATTTTTTTATTTACCCCCTTTTTCTAATAAGGGTATTTATATTTATTCTGCGATTAATATTGTAAACATGGTCATTATTTTTGCCTTGCTTTTAGCAAAACAAAATAGGATATCGCTGTTCGCGAATTTGCCTTTAAAAGAAGTTGACAAATATGGACCACTTTGAGGGGGTGGCGAAGATAAACTTTTGGAATTTTTTTCACTGAAACTGGGAAGTAGTAAGTAGATTCAGTGAAAATCGTGATTTAAATAAAATAGAAGGAAAATATTTGGAAATGTATTAAATTTATAAAAATGTAATAATTGATATATTTATAATAAAAAAAAATATAATTAAATTTAAATAAAATATTAAAAATTAAACAAAATAATATAATTAAAATATATATTATTAAATTTAAACAAAGTAAGAAATATTGTATAAGTTTAAATATATTTATTAAATATATTTAATGTTTAGCCTATATACAAATTTATCGTTGTGCTCAATATTTATCACTCTTTGGTTTCCGAGATGTAGGACAGTCGGTGACAGAGTGTGTTGTTAAGCCACTCCATGATGCTAAAGTCATCGGTTCTAAACTTGCCGGGACAAAAAATCCAACCATGTTAAAGGTTGGTGTGGCTCAGGCCGGGTGCATGCCCCTGAGTCGCGATTTCTCAAGCCACAAGTTAATCGCGAGATCCCGCACAAATTAACAAACAAAAAAAATATTTATCACTCTTTGTGATGTATACCTTACTCTATACAAAATTTATTACTCTATACAAAATATAGCTTAAACTTTTTATGGTTTCCACTTTTTTCTCATCACTTCAAAATTTTAATTAAAGCATCTATTGGATCCTCTATTATGATTGTAAAAAGGGATGGACCCATGATTGCCAAAGGCATCTTTAAAATAAAGGTTGAAAGTTTAAATTTCATAGATTATATTATAATGATCAAAATATGTTAATTAAGTAGTAATTTTTTAAAATTAAATTTTTGATTGATTTGAAATTTTAATTGATTTTTAAAATATATGGATTAATTTAAAATAAAATTGATTTTTTTAACATATATAAAATTTAAATAATAATAAGAAATTTTAACTATATTTAAAAAATTAATTAAATTTAATTAAAAATTACTTAAAAATAAATATATTTAATTAAAAATAAATATATTTACTATTAAATTAACTTAGTCAGATAAAGACTCCTAATTTTACAATTAAAGACTCGTTGTTTTGAAGTTTCCTTTGTTTTTTCCTTAAGTCATGGTATTGAAAGTTTTCTCCTCATTTTTGCATCGTGTATTGTTGAGTGAAGTTTATGAAGAGGGCTCAAAGTTTTTGTAGCTGCATTGACTTTTTCATTATACCATTTTTTTAAAGCTTACTCTATTTATCACCATCTTTTTTAAAGCTTACTTTTTGGATGAATTTTAAACTTTGGGATTAACCTGTGGCTTGAGAAACCGCGACTCAGGGGCATCTAAGCCATCAAAATCACCCGGGGATCGCACCCGGCCTGAGCCACACCAACCCTTAACATGGTTGGATTTTTTGTCCCCGCAGGTTTCGAACCGGTGACTTTAACATCACAGAGTGGCTTAACAACACACTCCGTCACCGACTATCCTACACCTCGGGAACTATGTAGAATATACTTAACTTGGAGTGAATAATAAAATTGTTTTAAAGTGGAATGGTTTTAGTTAGATATGAATTATATGAATATTGTTATGAAGGATATAGTATATAAAGCAACAATGAAAAAATGGATATAGATTTTATAAGAGGGAAAAAAGAAATTTATTAAATTTCAAGGTATGAGTATGATTAAAATAGGATATTTTTTATTTTATTTTAAATTTAATGCTCAATAAATAAAGGTTTCAATGTTATTTATTAAGATAGGGGATGATTATATGGTTATGAATATCTCAATAAATCTTAGTTGTCTTATGTAAATGTATCCATGGATATGGGGAGAAAGTGGTTACATGGTTCAAATAACTTTTGATTCTTCCATTGAAAAAGAGACATAGTTTCTATTTATGACATAGTTGCTATTTATTATGATGAAGTGTGGTAGAGAATTTTACTGAAATGTTTATCAACATTACACTATTGCATTAAATAGAAAGATTTGCCAAAAAAAATAAAAAAGATACATATGTGAATGTTTAGAATCCCAAAAAGATATGTCCTCTTATAGGAATTCTATAACAAACCTCTTACTATGAGATCAAAATAAACTAGCTACTCAAATTCAATTAAAAGAATTGAGAATTAAATATAAAACCTTCCATTTAAATTGGCGAATTGAAAATTAAATATAAAACCTTTCATTTAAATTGTCTATAGTGATACATTGTAAATTGAATTAATTTAATTATTAAAAATATAGTTATTTAAGTTATTTTTTACTTAAAAAAAATATTAATTAGAGAA
>JASDQU010503731.1:0-11243 GCA_032191745.1 Picea mariana
CAAACCGGTAGTGATGGAGGCTGGTACTGCTGGCAGGATAAATCTGGCTGAGAAGAAGAGAAGGGTCCTCCAGGACCATGCTCAGGTCACTCCTGCTCTCGGTACTCCATGTCTAGGACCATGTGGGCCTCGAGACATGATCTCCTAGTTATCCCTGGATATCGGGGATAACAGGAGGCACTTTGACAGATCTAGATCCAAGGTTTCATGCTCCTCCCACTTGGACGTTAGCCATTGAAGGCTCTAGACATAACCTTTTCAGCCCTAGACGTCACCCATGAGCTAGCGTTTGTCATTTTGGAAGCATTTATGAGGATAGTGGTACGTGTGGGCATGGTTTGAGGCCTTTGAAGGCCTAATGTTTCATCCACCTTGCTCAATGTTCCACATATGGGGATCAATGTCACCTTAGAGGGGCATGGTGTCACCCTTGGAGGAGATTTTAGATGCAAATTTACTTAATTATGTCAAAATTTAATTTTGTAACAAATTGGCCAGGTCGGCCCTGTTTTTTGACCTAAAGTAATTAAAGGTCAAGTTTTATAAATAAACAAAAGTGATATTCATTTTTCATCATAACTCTCACTTGGAAGAGTAGAGGTCTAAAATTTGCGCCCTTTTAAGGGGTACTTGGCTGAAATAAGGAAGGTGCACTTGTCTTGGACGCTTTTCTTTGCAACTTGGATCAATTTTATAAAGTGTTATGGCAATCTAGTGTTGTTTTGCATGATTATTCTTGGTGCAAGTAAGTAAAATCTGCATTTCATCATCTATTTGAATGGTTAAGTGTATGGTTTACTTGCTCATATGAGATTATGAAATTGCATGCCTAATTAATGCTAGAAGTAAAGAACTTAAGGTGTTATTTCTTTGCTTTCTATTTGCCAAGCTTTACTAATTTGATTTAATAACTTGTCAAGCCTCTAGAGACCTAAAGTGCTAGCACTTTAGTGGCATTGATCAAGTTGTTGTTGCATATAAATTTAATCTTCGAAAGGACTAAGAAGAAGGAGACGTTAGGGCCTAGAAGAGCCTACACCCTAGCTAGCTCTTTTCTTAAGGTTTATATCTTAGGAGGACTTAAGGTGCTACTCCTCCTAGGCATCTCTTCCCTGTTAGATTAGCACTATCATTTTGTTATCAGCCTCAAACAAGAAGCCGCCACCTCTGACTCCGTCACCCCCTTGTAAGGCACTGATCTTCAAACTCTATCTCCTTAAGAAATCAACCTAAAAAATTCAAACTTCTACTTGCTACTCTCGCTAACCTAACCTAACCCACTAACCTAGCCTAGAACTACTCACTTCCGACTTGCTACTGTCATAATCACTGTTACAGCCATTATCTAGCAGCCTATTCAAATCTACCAGCTAACTAAATCAACCCAGAATTTGCATTGGGAAAAGTAATATCAGTTGAAGTTAAAGTATATGTTATCGAACAATTTGTACTTGCACAAAGCCCAAGGCAAGTGGATGCAAGAGTTGCGTAAGAGGGGGTGACCTATCACTGTCACCTTAACAGGAAACCCCTTTCTATTTAGGGATATATCAAGATTTACCCCAGAGGAGATGTCCCGAGTGACCTAAAGGGTTGATAACCAAGGCAAGGATGCAAGAAAATCCCCCTCTCACTGGTCACTCAATTCAGAAGGTTCTTAATGGTCTTTAAGGGATGAAGAAAATGGTAAAATGAACTGTACCTGTCCAGAACAAGACAACAAGAAAATATAGCAACTTGCAAGTACAAAGATATGACGTTAGTGCTTCTAGAGACCATAGACCTTCAAGAAATTGAAGATTTTTCAGGTCCTATCAAGCTGCCAACTAGGTTTGTCTTTGACCTCAAGTTGGCTCTAAGTTTCAACTGTCAATGAAGGTTTTGTTGTTGTTTTATAACAGCCAACAGTTCAGGAACATCTTTGCTGATTTGTTACGGTTACGTAAGCAATTTAGGTGCTCTAGCATGTAGTTTTAGTCACCAAGGGTTAGCACATGCATACCAAAATATATGTAACACACCTAGAGATCTTTACAGCTGAAAATATATTAGTTATGCACTCTAACATACATGAAAATGAACACAGGTATTTTTGGTCAACATGACCCTGGATAAACCCCCGCCAGGGGAAACTAGTTTGGAATATATGTGTATATATGAGGAGAATAGAAGGTGGAATACAACAAGTACAAAATATAAATGAACTTAATACAATAGCAGCTTTATCCAAGATGAAACACTAGTCCAACTTGTTGACCGCCTATTCAACTAGGGGGTCAACTCCATGTACCATGAAGATATGCATCATCAGATGCAAACAAGTCGAAGACTTTTTGGTTCTACAGGGCATTTTTTGCTCTAGCACACAGTTTTGTAAGCGGGATTCCCGCACCCCTGCATGGGTTAATATTGTAATAGGTCTACATGGATCATAGTTAGGTCAGTTGCCTTAGGATTTCTTCATTAGGATAGTTCCTTTCACTGAGTGTTTTTATCCTCAGGAGGTTAATTTGGCCTAGCCAGCCTTATTAATTTCCCTTGAGTTTTTCACTTCCACTAGCAATAAATCCTCCAAAGTGGTGAAAGGCGTTCTAATGAAGTCATTCTCTGGTAGCTAGTGTTTAGGAACGATGTAAATGACCATGCAAGACAACACAAAAAGTTTCGTGATTTTTAGTCGAGTCTAGATAGTTTTTTTTTTATTAATTAAAATTTCTTAAGGTTGGGATTTTAATTAATTAATTTTGATGAAATAATGTAAAAGCTAGGTCCCTGGGCTTTTGGTAGGGGTATTTGTACTCAAAAGAAATGGAATGAGACCCCCTACACCCTTGGACCAAGTTTCAACTCAGTCAGACAAGTTTTGTTAGGGTTTTGTCCACTTAGGAGTCTTAGTTAGATAAAAGCAATTTTAATTGCTAAACCCAAGACATGGGAAAATGTCATTTTTGTAATAATTGGTCAATTGAGGTAAAGTAAAAGTGAAATGTGATTGAGAGAGACCCTCCTAAACTACCGCAACCATTTCCCAACCTTTACCCACCTCATAACCCACTTATCAATTAATTTCCCCTTGGGATTTGCGCCCCCATTGGGGAACATGTCCCCCTTCCCACATAAGTTTGGAAACTCACTTAAATGAAGGTCGTGGGTCCCTCCTTTCACTCATGCGCCTTCCCTATCCCATCCACCTCACCTTTGGGAGTGTGTCTCACACATTCTCCCATACTCCTCCTCAAACTCATGCTTTCCTCTTTAGAATTGTGCCTTTCCTCTTGAAGGAAGATGGAAACATCTTCTGGAAAAGTGAAAACATCCAACCATAAAGAAGAAGCTTGCCTTAAGGAAATATGTGGGCCTTCTCCCTCAACCAATGTGCCTTCTTTATGGTGCCACTTCATCCTCCACTCACCCCACTTACCATTTCCTCACACAACCCTAAAAGCTCACGCCACCTCTCAATGGGTTGTCTTTTCCCTTGGATTTTTGACAAGTGTTGAAGATCCAAGAGAGGTCTCCTTAGCCTCTCATGCTATTTAAAAGACCTCTCACTCTCTCATTATTGACCATTCTTCACAGTGTTGTTATGCTACCAAATTCTCCATCTCTCTCTCTCTCTCTCTCTCTCTCATTGCCATAAAGAAAGTACTTTTTAACCTACCACCCAAAACTTAAACCCCTCTTTCACGATACATGCATGGAAAGGAACTACTAACCTTGTTACGGATGTTTGGTGTAGATCCTCCGTTGCGCTTTGACCGCTTGCTTGCGCTGCTCCTTCCAAAGATAACCTGCAATCAAGACAAACAACTATGCATGCATGCTACTTTTCTACTTGAGGGTTAGAAATTAAGCATAAATTAAACAAACCATAGATAACTCATGCATTGGGACGGGAAAAGTATTCTTTTATTATTTGAAAAATGAATCAACTTACAATCAAAGTCGAGACCAGCCACCGCTCCTTGATCTTGATCCTGGGCTCCTCCTCTTCTGTCCTCCAACTGCTTTGCATTAATTCTCCTTTGTCTTGAAGAAAGGCTAAAGGGTTGGGACAATGGATTCGGCAAATGGGCAGAGTTTCTTCGCTATATTTTTCCTCCTCCAAATGGTACCCCTACCCCTTCTTTTATAGGCTAGAAGGAGCTAGGGTTTTGGACGAACCCTCGGCCATGCATGGCCGGAAGTTTCAATTAACTGACCCATAGCTTTTTGTTTCGTCGGCAACTTTCCTCTTTTCGTGCTTTGTTAGGTACACACGGGCTGTAGTGAGCCAGCCAACGTGCACACGTGTGCAGTAATGGGTTAGGGCGCGTGGGCCTTGACACAAGAGGATTTCCAAGGAGTTTGTTCAGCAGATGTTTTGGCAATGAAGGGATATGAGTTGGCCTGATGCCAGGTAAGCATGTGTGGTGCAATTTAGGGTTATAACAGTCACGTCTCATAACTCTGTCAGTCCATTCCCCCTATTCGACAGTTACAAGTCCCTTCACCATGGTCACTTCCCAATCAACACCCGCCACGTCACCCGGTCGTATTCGTCATTCATTGTTACTTGCCATCTCACGCTCTAAAGGAACCGTTGGCCATTTATTACTGGCTAACTTATTCGTTAGCCTGTTGATCTGTCTCTCGCGCCCAACGGGTATCCGTTTCCTCAAAACTACCTTTTCCCTTCATTCTCTCATTGCTTACTGTGTCGTCTCACCAGAGAATATTTTTCCCGTCGCACCAGAGCATAGTTTTCCTTGTTTTCTCTTCGTTTCAGTCAACCGTCCAAAACCACAGTCATCCCCACTAACGTTTGTTTGACTTGCAGGTATTTTCACAGTGATGGCGCCAAAATCAAAGAAAGCAGAAGCCGAGGAAAATCCTTTCCTCCCGCCTCCTGTCGACCTTGACAGGATCCATTTGGCCGACAAAGATCATTTAATCGTAGACACCAGGTGCAAATTCGACTTCGCGGATTTGCAGTCATGGCTTAAAGAGATTTTCTTAGATCAGAACGATGAAATTGGGCTCTGGGAGTCCAACCTTCCTCTGTATCTTTTCCCCCAGGTTCACCATTTCCCTAAATTCGCCCTCAAATGCCAGGCTCATTACCTCCCCGACCAGAGAGCCATAGTATCTTCATCAGGAGAGACTATGTTCTTCATTACACCAGAAGCCATCGATCAGATGATGCAGATACCTAGAGCTGAATCCGCCTCCCCTTTCAATCTTGAAGTCATCACAGAGCTTTACCAGAAGTTATCTTTCCCTCAGAGAGCCCAGATTTTCAATCTTTTCCTCCCACAAGCTACTCAGCTCCCTAAGATAAATCCCCCGTACCCTTCCTCCCTATTTTCAAAGAAAGGAAACCAAGTCATCTCATCGCTCTGTGCTCTGCTTGGGTATTTTTCTGACCAATGGGTGGACGAACCCATATTAGGTTTCTTGTCAATTTTCTCCGCAAAAGAGAGACCTGCCACTTAGTTCGATTACAACACTTTCCTGGCGAACAATATTCATAAACAATTCTTGAATTTCGCCTCAGAAGGCATGTTTCGATATTCCTCAATACTGGCCTACATGGTCACTTTCTTTCAGGAGGACAGATTCTCCTTTTCAATGCAGAAGATGGACAAGGATGGGAAGCCGCAAGCGGTAACAGCTTGGACTTCACTACCCAAACAAAATTCAACAGAGTTTAGTTTCAAACAGTTTATCGAGCAGTTCTACCATCCTGTGGTGAGCATGCTCAGTGGCAGACCTGAACCAAGAATAAATGAGGAGATTCAGAGGATTTTACACCTCTCAAACCTTGCAAAGACTGGAGACTGGTATCTTTACCAAACCACAACGAGATCAGAGTATATGGATGCGACTTAGCTCCATACAAACTGCCCAAATATCTTCCCGTGAGGATATTTGCCCTGGAGTATATAAGGCAAATGATTAACTCAGATGACATACATTTTGTGTCTCTGAAAAAGAAACAGCAGCTTAGAATTAAAGGGAAAATAGGGTTTTTCATCTGTAATAGCCGAGGCGCTGGGGAGGAAGCAGACAAACTCTTGAAAGAAATGAAGTTTTTTGTTAGTTTCATTTGGCACTATGATCCATGCAGGATAATTTCTGAGATGAGGATTAAAAACAAAAATGTCCCATATGTTCATACACCCAAGCCTGAGATAGAGAAGTTCGCGAATCAAACAGAGTGGGAGCCGAACACTCTAGTCGAGATAGAACAACAGGACCCCTCGGTCATCATCTCATAGACTACTACACCACAGGTTCCCAAGGAGAAAAGATCTAGGAAGGATACTTCACCTTCCATCACTGAAGTCTCAGCTAAAGATTTCCAATTACACACCAAAAGGCCAAAAACTAGTCTTACACCTGACACGGCTGGTGAAAAGGAAATCCAATCCACCACAACTATGAAAGATGATCGGTCACTTCTGAGCACAAGCAGCAAGCAAATCATGTCTATCGTTGTGCTTAAGAAGCCCACGAATACTCCACCAGTTGACCAACTGAGTAAAGTAGGACCAAAGTTGAGTATTTTTTAGAAGTATGACCTGATAAAAAAGAAAAATTAGACGCTGACCAATAGTACATATGCTCAATTTTGGAAACAGACATCAACGGCGCAACACAGACTGTTGTTCGCATTCGATACAGAGAAGGGTAGAATGCACATGGCATTTCTGCAGGCACAGGTGCCAAACCCGAAAGCAATCACTGATTACAAAAGGGCAACATTCGAGTTTCATACTAAGGATGTGCATCCTGCTGATCAAATGGATCTGCACAGGCAAACTGGGGAAATGATTTTCTCCACGTTGGCAAATGCTTCTACTGCGGCCACTAAATTACAGGTATCTCTGAGAAATGTCCAGACACAGCTGAAATTAGAAAAGATATCATCCTTTGCAAAGGACAACATAATTAAGACGTTGGAAGAATTGGTCCTCAAGATTGGGTATGACCCCTCAAATGTGAAAGCAGTTGAGAAGATGCTTAAAAAGAAAAATGCCGATATAACCTCTCTGAGGAAACAGTTGAAACTGCCACCAACGGAAGATGCACAGGCAAAGGAGATAGCCGAGACAGAAGGGGAAAAGGATGAGATGCTAAGGTTGATTATGGAGCAGAATGCACAGTTGAAAAAGATGGAAGCAGAACTGGAAAGGTTATTGAAAGAGAAGGAACAATCAAAGCTTATGTAAATCATTCCAATGAGCGCAGTTCCACTCACAGGAGTAAGCACAGCATCCATAGTGGGGATTCCCTCAGCAACTCCACTGTCAGCTCTGGAGAAGACAGTAGAACTGGTAAAATCCATGGAAGAGATGAATTTGCAAGAAACAGAGATTAGCATACTTAAAAAAGAGGTTGAGAACTTTCAGGAACTCAAGTCTTCTTACCAAACCAGTTACTCCAAGGAGAAACAAACAACAAACAAGCTCAAACAAGAATTGCAATAGCTTCAAAAGCAAACAGTGGCAAGCAAAACACTTGCTGAGGTCAAGAAAGTGTCTAGATGGAATCCATAAATGAAATATGGCCTATGGTACAAATCATGTTCGAGCAGAACGAACTGGTGCAAAGAAGCAAGCAGGCGATTGAGAAAATAAGAGGAGAATTGGGAGAGATGCCTGTAGAAGCCACTGAGATCATTAAATTCATGAATTCAAAAACCAGAGAAGAGTTAGAGGATTTGAAAATTAAAGATAGGACAGAAACCATCCTCGAGATCAAGAGGGTCCTGACCAAAAGAGGATTGATGTTACAACTGGAGGAAAAAGTCCAGGCGATGGACATAGGAGTGCAAAGATTTTTCAACAAAATTGAAGCTCTGCAGAAGAAAGGCCTCCCTAGCTTAAGGGTCATAAATGACAAGTTAATGACACTTTCTAATTATAAAAAGAAATTAGCCACCGTGGCTAAAGATAGTTCGAAATTCTCGGGAATACAGGGCAGTATCACAGGCAAGGCGTTCTTAGAAGCTTTCCAGTCAAACATCAGCATACAGCACGAGATCCAGTACATTTTTGTCGTCAAACCAACTTTTGCCAAGTATACAGAGATGGATGAAGTATACTGAAGACTACTCAAAGTCAGCGTTCCTAGTAACCTTCGATGAGAAGAGTTATGCAATCTGATCGAGTAGGAGATGAGGTGTCCAAGACCAATCAGCTATCCAATCAGATGAGGTCATGCAGAGGACTCACCAACGGTTTACCCCAAAATCAGCATAAAGATTTCAACACATCATCAAACAGTTCCCGAATTTTTCTATCTTGTTGAGTTAGTTGGCTAAATTTAGATTTCCACATCCTGATCTTTAATGACAGGATCGAATGTAATTTTTGATTATAAATACTTCAAACTTTGAAGTACCAAGGGTTGATCTTTATGCCCTGTAAGCTAGAAAGACTATAATTTTTATCAAGGGATCTTCCAATAATACAAAGGGACGTTTCACAGGATTCTCGTGTGTTATTCATTGGTGATGTTTTCTTTTCTATGTTAAATGTTTTTCTACCTCAGTTGTCATATTGTTTTCTAATCTAATCTTTTAAAGTAGCGCATGTTGCAGGATTTATCTTTGTATACCCTGTTTCCGGCTTTGAAAGATCTTAATGTTTATCTTTCTGATATTACAGTGAAGAAATTCTTAAATGCTTCTTTACTTTAATTGATATTCTCATCCTTTTTGCTATTCATCACTTCACCGCTAAAGAATCCAATGAATGCATTATCTTGCCCTGTGAAAAGAATCTTTTAATTTCTGTTTAGACCTCTATCTTTATAATACATACCCCATAGCCCAACGGAGGCGTAAAAACCTTTTCAGCGAACTTAACAAAAACAACAACAAACCATTCAATCTTATTTTGTTTAACTAGCCTAATATCTCAAAGTTAAAATATAGCTAAATCATACAGAGAGATCCCTCTCTGGAACTGGTAGGGCTAGATTCCAGTTTCGAAGCGGTCGTGTTATCGCTCAGTTTGTATTTTAGGTCAAGTAGTTGAAGGGTAAAGGTCAAACTGGCGTAACAGAAGCTTCCCCACCCACTGTCACCTCGATGGGGGGCTCTTTCTATTGAGGTGGCTAAACCCAAGGGAGACGTCCCTGGCAATCTGGGGTTTTGAAAGGCAAAGGTTTAAAGGATCAAGGCAAATTTTTCCTTTCACAGATTACCGCCAAGAAGATAGTCAAAAAGAAGATACACCACAGAGAAGGCACCTGTTTGCGAGACAAGGCAACAATAACGCTAATGCATGCAACAGTGGTTAATACCTCGTTAGTCAAATGACTATCAATATTATATATGAGTACATACAACAGTAATTATTGACGAAGTCAATGATTGCAATAATGACTATGGCTTATAATATTACTTCTCAATAAATACTGGAAATGATATAGCATTCAATGGAGATAATCAATCCTTGAAATAACTTAATGCATTAAATATCATCAATTGCTCATATACAAAGGTTGCTGCATCACTATACTAGAGGTGACGTCAGCCTTGTTCTAGGGTTAGTTTGGTAGACAAAGAGATCAACGTTTTGCAAATAGGCCAACGAAATTTATCAACACATCAATGTCTATCATCAGATGACTAAGCCACAATGTTTTCTATCAACCAAAGGCTCAAATAAGGCATGACGTCATCATTAATATAGGGTTAGTAGACGTTAGGGTTAGTTAGGGTTTCAAATTTAAGAGTTTTGAAAAAGTTGTTTTGGCACCACAAGCTCAACGTTGGAGAGATAGACTAGTGCCTTAGGGTATTATGGAGTCAGAAACAAGGGCAAGATCTCGGGAGGATCAAAATCTAAGGACTAGAGGTTAGGTTCTATGGTGCTGCAATGGCAGGGCCCTAGAATCAAAACCCTAAGGGGAGGAGGCTCATTCCGGTGTTGCTTAAGCAAGGCCTCATGCTCCTCCCTCTTTCCTCAAATATCCTTGGCAAAACGGCTAGCTTTAAAATACAAATCTAAGGGTGAAAAGTGTTGCAAGAGCAAGGCCCTTCAAACCCTAAAAGTCAAAACCCTAGGTGTAGAATCAACTAGGCCTAGGACGTCTTCTTTCTTCAATTTATGTTCAAAAGCTAACTCAGAAAAAGGATGACTAGTGTAGCAACGGCTAGGCTAAATCCTCCTTAATAAATGGCTAAAACAAGTTTCTCAATCATGGGGACATATAGCAAGGACCTACTTGTGTGTTTGCTACCTAGGGTTTCAAGATTAAGCAATATAATAGCAATGTAACAATAAATGCAAGAGATTTAACCTACAACCATTCAATTAAGAAGTTTTGCATGAGAAATACACTTACAAATCATGAAGAGAGCTTATCAAACCCTAGTTGTAAACCTTCCAATGAGAGAAAACACCATAACATGCCAAGAACAATCCTCCACAAGAGTTGCGCCTCACTTCCAAGAGCAATAATACCAAGACAAAAGACTAAAAATGATCTCTCACAAGAGAGTGAGTTGTGTTATGTTAAAATGAGAGGCAATGTCCTCCATTTATATCATCCAAATGACCTTTAATTTTAAAATTAGGTCATTAAAACAGCCGACAAGTATGTCATTTAAAATTTAGACTGTTTCTACATTAAATGCTAGAAAATGTCATAATATGAGCTAAAAAGGAGACGTCAAGCCCCTCTGAGGGAGACGTTGGCCCTTTTTGGGCAAGCTCAGCATCCAGGAAGCAGAACGTTGGCCCTTCTAGGGCTCCTGCACGCTACCACACGTGCCAAATGATCCCAGCACACTGCCACATGCTCCAGATAACGTCTAGCTGCCTCAGGTGACGTCCTGTCCATCAAAAGCACACGTCCCATCTGCAGAGGGTGATTCCCCCTAGGCCGGGCTCTGCCAAAGTGTCCTGGGTAGGACGTCCTTCTTCCTTCTCGTGCAGTGGCTCATCATAACATCGTCCTGTCTCTGCCATCCCAGCAACCATCTGATGGGCTCTTCAGCCCCATGGAGGTCCAAGCTAATCATATCCCCATGTGTACCGGTCCACTGGTACCTGTCCGCCGGGTATGGTCCTGCACATCAAAAACTACGCCCTCCATGGGCTCATCAGTCCTCGGGATCATAGCAATGTCAATCATATTTCATCATTAAATTTATCAAATACATGTATGAAATCCCTAGCATATCATCTAAGAGCTCAAAGACATTACACATATCTACTATACAAAGCTGAAGAAACCAACAGAAT
>JASDQU010503731.1:31753-44083 GCA_032191745.1 Picea mariana
AATCCCCCAATGGCAAACCCAGACCTATGGGCACAGGCTTGCTAGGATACCCTGTCAATCTCCCAGAGCATGGTCAAGTGGGCTAATGTAAGATCCAAGCAGTTGTTAGAGATAAAAGGAATCAGATGCATATATTTAAAGGTTTTAATGATCAAAAATGACACATACCATGATACTTGGACCAATCACCTCATGGAGCAAGAACCTCCTCCGATACAAGACCAAGCTGAAGGTGATGGATGTTGCTGCTGCTGACAAAACGAATCTGATGAGAGAAGAAAAGGATGGGCCCTCCAGGGCTATGCTCAGATCAATCCTGCTCTCGGTACTCCATGTCTAGGAACTATGGGCCTCGAGACATGATCTCCTGGTTATCCCTAAAAATCAGGGATAACACACCCAACAATCATTTTGGTCAAAGCGGTAAGAGTTTAGGGGTAGACACATAGTCTAGGCTTGCATCCTCGCCTAGTTTAACTAAGGTTTAAAGCTTTACTAAGTTTATTCATCTTAATCTAAGTTGTGTATTTTTACTTTCTTGCACTTTACTTTACAAGCATTTATGTATCTTGCAAGTTAAGTTACTTTTCAGTTGGGCACATCTACTTTCAAGTGATATATCTCTAAAGGTTGCGCACCATCTTTATTTGGGTAGTTTACTTCCAAGTCTCCTCTTTTCCTAGTTGCGCATTGGTTCTCATTTGCAAGTTACTTCCAAGTTAAGTCAAGTTCCATTGTTTCATTTGTGGATATTTTATGCTTCATTGTGTATTGGATCTAATGGTTCTTTGAATTCTTTTGTATATATTGTCCAATTATCTAATTTGCTAGTTTCAATGTGAGTTTATCCTTGTTATATTTCATTTGTTATTTCATCTTGTAATTATCTCAAGTGTAAAGTTATATTCTTATTTCATTGTAATTAGATCATTTAATTACTCTTTGTATTTTTGTTGTATAAACTTAATTGACCCCCTTTACCCAATCTTTAGGCACTAGTCCTAGTTGTGCTTATAGGGAAAGTTTTGTTTGTCATTGAAGCTTTGCATTTGCATTGTTGCTTGTCATATAGGTTAGTCTCCCCCTAACTTAACAATTAAAATTAACTCTTAGATCACATTAATCAACTTATATAGTAAGTAGGGTCTACCCCCCTTGGCTTCCCTAGGAGTGAGCCTAGATGGAAGAAGTCCAAGTCGAGGTGATAGTGGGTTTGGACTTAGGCATTGTGCCTCCAAGGACACACTAAGTGAGTTGGAGACTTCTCCATGCTTGTAGGTGTGTATAAGGACGGCAACATACCCAATATTTTAAAGGCACTAATCTGAATTTTGCATTGGAGAAATAAAATTGTTTGCATTGGGTAACGAGATTTTCAAATTGTTTGAAGTGAAATCAATTCTATGCTCTAATAGCTTGCTTGAGCCACTAGGGCGTCTTCTTTTGCCAATGATATCTTATTGTTGTCATAACTTAAAGCTATAGCCATTAGGACTGCAGCAAACTATTCTATATCTTTGAATTTAACTTGCATTTCAACCGTGGAAATTTGCTAGTAAGCCATTACTATCATTCTACTGCTAATTGGTGAACTTTTGGCTGGATTACTTGCTTGTTCTCGTGGTTGAAACTTGCTGCTGTAGCAAATCTTTGCTACAGCCACTTGGCTGTTACAAAGATACTCTGAAAATTTCATACAACAGCCCTCTGATACCACTGAAGTTTGTGCTAAAGTATTGGGAACTAATCTATTTGTTTTATGCTTCATTTCTCAATAAATATTTGATGCTTTGAGTGGCTAAATCTGCAGTAATTAGCTTTATTCCTTGCTGATATATACTCTTGTTTACTACTGTAGGTTGGGACAGCAAGCTTAACTTGCTTGTCCACTTAATCTTTGAGCTTGTATACTTGTCTCTTCTTGTGTCTCAGACAGGTACAACAATCTTCCGCGGGTACTAAAGCACTTGGCAACCATTAACCATCTCTGAGACTTGTTTTCAAGCCACTTTCCACTTAGTAGTTTGACCTATAGGGGTATCTCTTCCATAACACCACTTTCCATCTCATTTCCCCCTAGGGTCACCCGGGATTCCCCCTTCTGTAGGATTTCTCCTTCACTAAAGCGAGGGGAGGGTTTACCTAAGGTGACAGTGGGTAGACTCCCCCACAGTTATCACCATCTCATGGATTGGGTCGTCTTTTGCCCAACCTACAGTTTGCGAGATAACAAGGTGGATTGGAGAGCAACCATGATAGCAGATCTGATAGCGAAGACAAAGCCACCTCTAGGTGGTAGAAGTACCTTTCTCATTAAGAGAGAGTGTTGATGTATTTAGCATCGGACAAGTACTTCCACATAGGCTTGGTGTCTAGCATGTGGAATTCGTCACTATTACCTCTCAGAATCTTAGGAAATTCACTTTATGAGTTAATAATTAAACTGAATGACCTTTTTAATTAATGTAAGTTTAATTAAGTTAAATGCCTAAGTTTTTGGCATTGGTAACTTAAGTGAGTTGATTAAATCCTAGCCATTAGATCTAAAGTGAAGGCGAAATCTAATCTCAGCCTTTGATCACTTAGGGGATGATCTAGGGTTTTGGATTCAAGGTTAACTCAACATAATAAGTGATACGATGAGACACACAAAGTGAGGAGATCTCATTGATTGGGTGAAGAGGACATTTCATCCAAGTGTCAATGGCCAGGGTCAGAGGAAGGAGCAAAGGAGCAGCAAGGGAGACAGCAGCCAGGTAGGCTAGGCTATTTGTTGCATTGTATTTTCCTCAGATGGACCATTATCCCAGGATGGTAGCCCAAGATTTTAATTAATAAAATCAACTCATACTGGTTTTCCCTTCGAGGTTTTTTCCATGGGTGATTAACCCAAAAATATCTTGTGCAAGGTGTATGGTTTCAGTTTTATGCTTCCACTATAATGTTTCGTTAAGAACCTAGTTGTGCATTTATTAAATAAAGTGATTTTATTTGGAATAAACTGTCAAGTGTTGGGTTAAGAAAAACTAACATGGATATCCAACTCAATATAGATGGGAGTGGGTTTATGGATACCCAACTCGATATGCCTAGATACACTAATGCATGGGTGTATTGATATCTAGTGCAAAATAGGGTTGGCCTTATTCACAACATCCCAACTTAATCTGAACAAGAGGCCTCGGAGAGAGAGAATTACACCACAACTTCCCCCCTTATGTTGAACACGGTCCATGTAGTGAAGATGTAAACCCCCCTGAATGCCATATCTCCCACACCAATATGATTCCACAAGTTGGTGAAGATGGCCTCTTGCAAAGGTATAGAAGAAAGATCCACTGAAATATGCTAAGAATCATCTATAAAAGATAATGGGGCAAGTCTTGTAGACCTAGGAGTAAAAACGGCATCAAAGAAAGTGAAATAGTATTTAGCACCCCCACAAGAACAAGTGGTCATAGACCTACAAATGCCAATATGAACCAATAGTTAAGAATCATGCCTCGCATCACAGTAAACCAAAGCATCCATTGTAAAAACACCAACTCCTGCAACATAAAGAACATCTCCAAATGTGGTGGGATCGATATCAACACATCCTAAAACTAGGAAGGCCCAATATGCAAAGTGCCCCAACAAATGTGCATCATAAAGAGAGTCCAACAAGTCCAAGAACAGTGTAGATGAATTCTCCATAAAGTCTTCAAAATATCCAGCTATAAGACCCAAGGAAGAAAGTTGAGAGACATCTATCTATCCAAAAGAGTGCTTGAGGAAGCACTCATGGAAGGTACATCAATAAGAGGAGGTACATCAAATTGTGACAGAGAAAGATCCATTGTAATAGGTTGGGAATCATTCGTAGAAGAATCCTAAGTAAGAGGCAATGGAAATGAAACCAACAGACCATGAATAGAGACTCCATCAATGATTGCACTTCTCCATTCAATCACTTAATGAGTAGTGGGCTCATATAGACAATATACGGGAATATGTGCCCATGTACTTGATCCAAAAAACCTAAAATGAAAAATTGATGATGTCATAGCTTGATCAAGGGTTTAGCACAATAGATCAAATGCATATGCAAAGTGCATGACCTCATGTGCATTGTACATTGTTTAAGCAGTATCATCAAAAAAGATCCATGTCACAACATGTTACTCTTGTAAGTTCTTTACTTTGTTGAAGACAAATCACGCAAGACTTGGAGATATATCCCTCCTTATGACAAAAATTGAATATAGGTTTCTTCCTTATCTGATTGCGCCAAGTATAAGTAGCCCCATTTACTAGGGAAAGCATCCATTTTGAATTCTTTATGTTCAAAGATGATGCAAATAGGTATGCAAAAACTCACATGGATTAGACTTGTGAAGAAAATTAGTACTAGCTTCTTCCAAGAAATTTGCAGTGTACAAAATCTGCACTAGGATTGTGTAAGCCTTAGCTGAAGAGTGCAGCCCTGGAGAGAGAAATTTTGCTACAAAAATGAACAAGAAGGATACCGTTGGATTTGAAATTGGGTTTTCTTTTAAAACCTAAAAGGAGAGATGATCTAAGAACCCTAGTTCCACAGCTCTTAGGGCAGTGCCAATAGTCAAAAATCTTCAAATCAGTGGTTGAGAGGTCAAGAAGTCCTATCTAGTTAACCTCTCAATATGTCTATAATTTCCATTGTATAGTCCTACTCTTACTTACAAAAAAAATGACCTCTTATATATACTAGTTCTCACCCTCTACCCATGTCCACTACTAGGTTGACCTACCATTTACATATGCATTTGACCCCTTATCACTTTAAAAACCCCCATCTAGATCATTACATACATTGCATTTGCTCTCTGCTTTCCTTCCTTTCAAGTAGCATTGTTATTTAGTTAGATTTCACATAGTTGAGGACTCTCACCTACCTAGGGAATCAATTCAGCCTCTCTCTCTCCCTCCACTTGCTTGCACACCAATAGGAAAGTAGGCATAAATCCCTAATGCTCATTGTTTGTTGTTTGCATTCAAGTTAAAAAGGGAAAGAGAAAGATTGCACCTCTATGATTTTACTTTCATTTACAGCGTTCATAGTTTAACAAGTTGTGTAGGAATCAAAGAAAAGGAGGTAAAGGAACTCAATTTGTCTCTTTCCCTTTCCTTGTTCATTTTCATTCCTCGTTTAGTTTATTACACACAAAATTAGCTAGTAATTAAGATAAAATTAGTAGCCCTTTCTAGCCATAGGTACATTAATGAATAATTAACAACCTTAATTAACTTAGTGTGCCTTCCCTTCTTCCCTTTTCTTGCTTTCCCGACTTTGCCCATAAATCAGGTGGCGACTCCACCCTACCGAGTGTAGTCATCCTAGCTCAACAAGCATTGTTTTGGTAGTGAGTTGGCTTGCTACCCTAGGGGTTGTCCTTTAGCTCTTTGCCCCTCTCTCTTAGGGTCACAGTTGGCCTCCTAGGTGGAATGTAGTCATATTGCCTCTTCCTCTTAGGTTGGGAACACCTATTTCCCCTTATAGGTTACCCAAGCCCATCTACACAATCCAAAAGTTTATAGGAAGTGAGAACATGGGCCAATTTTGGAACGAACAACTTCAAAACAACAATTGGCTTGGTACCAACATGAGAAAAAATAATAAAAGAAAAAAAACTAGAAATACCATTAGTACCGTGTTTCCACTTAAGAAATGCAAGTTTCTACCCATTACTGCCCACATAAATGAGGGAAATTGCCCTACACAAATGGTGCCTACCTATAGAGCATAATAACAACCAATGCCTCAACTTGAAAAACTAATAAAGTTTGCCAATATTGTTGTTATGCCTAATATGTTTTCTTTTCTTATCTAAAATAGGGTCAAGAAGAAAGCCTTGAACACTTTTATCAATGTCCAACAAATGACCAAAAGCAGTAGGTCAATGGGACTCTAATGTACAATTGGAGACGATACTCTGTGGGAGTGTACTAGGCTACTCTGAATACAAAATAAAATAGATAAAAGATAGAATCTACAAAAAATGACCAACATCAGAGAAAAGACAAAGATAAAGAAAGAAATAAAGAAAACTCTACAAAATCATTCAGTCGGGATGAGAAAGTAGAAAGTAGAGAGGAGTAAGTAAATGTTGTTGCATCCACCACTGAGAGGGAACCAATGCATTATATAATGACATTGTTGGGAGAAAGTCCAAGTGGGTGACCCTAGGAGAACACTCGGGACCACAAGCAAAGATTCTCCTCAGTCCTAGCACTTAAGGCAAATAGAAAAAATATCATTACAGGGATCTGGCCCAAATTACACTGTCGAGACAAGTCCTCGTTGAGAACATGTACTCCTCTATGATCTTGTGGTAACTTGAACAACCCTAGAGCAAGTCACAATACAAGGTCTTGTTGATCTAGACCTTGTCGTGTTGGTCACAGAAGGATTTGTGCATCATTTAGCGCTACCATATGCATAAGTAGGTTGAAAAAAGGTGGTGAGTACCCTGATAAGGCTAGACAAATTTTAAATGCACAAAGTTCAAGAGACCATATAGGAATTGAGACAAACAAACATCAAGAAAAAAGAGTACATCCAAATGTATCCTACTGCAAATATAAAATTATTAAATGTGCTAAATATTGAAGCAACTTTAATACAAAAGGGCAATAGAAGCAAGATGAAAAGAACTTTTAGCTATAATTTGAAGATTTTATGCAAAAATTCAAAGGATAAAAAATTTAAAAGCAGGAAAAGGATATTTGATGCAAGGGATGTTTGTAAACCTAGGGATGTTCCCAAATCTTAGGGTTGTCCTTTAGGGAAGTAGCGGATATGCCCCAACATCCTTCCCCAAGAAACATAGGAGGCGTGGTCCCATGGCCAAGGATGTATCCTAGGTAACGTGGAATATTTACCTTTGAGACAAACATTAAATTAACAATTAATAATAATAGATAGATAGATAGGAAAAAAAACAAAAATAAACTAACTAAAGTCTAACTGAACACACGTATGCTTCAGCAGGACAACAATAATAGCAAAATAGAGTGGACCGGAATCACTCGTACCAGCACAAGTAACTTTTGCAAACATAATTACATCCAAATTATACATGAGTCAATCAAACCTCTACTTGTTTCTGGTGCATGTGAGAGGCTGGCCATTTTAAAGCCAAACTGCAAGTGGTATAATGTCCTTAATAGTCAAGAGTGGCCAAGGGGGAGTGCAAGGCAACTTAAGATCCTTGGAAGAAAGATCGGCATGAGGTTTAATGGCAAATTGGTCAAAGACACAGGACTTGCGTTATAAGTTTCATTGCCATATGCTTCAGGCTTGTTGGAGAGTGACAGTCAAGACCAAGGCAACTACGTAGAGAATTCTGTTCTTGGATCTACCATTTCAATGTTTGTCGTCTAACTGCACCTAGGAGTACGATGTTTGATATTAATTGTGTAATTGCAACAAACAAATACATTTCGTCTTCTATGGCGCCTGTGATCCCAGAAGCAATAGGCTTAAGGCATGTAGAGCTTTATGACATGTTGTGTTGTGTTATAGGCAACAACTCACTCCTGTGACAAGGAGTTCTAGTACGCCGAAGAATCCTAGAAGTAGGGTATATTAGTTACCTTGACCAAGATGAAAAAGCTCATTGGATGAGATTCTAGTTCTGGCTTTATTCCAGAGCATCCATCCATCGTCTGTCATTTTGAATACCTCCGGAAGGTCGAATTCCTCATTTCTGTGATTGGAGAAAAAGGATTGATGTAGGGGTATTGCTCGGCAGTGATAAGAAGGCCTACGGATACCTCACTCCACCCACCCACCTGAATTTTATTTTGCTTTTATTTTGCTTTCTTTAATGAAAAGAATAATTCATTCGTTAAACAAATTACGACAATAATAAAAATCCAAAAGACCAAAACCCACCTGGCCGCCTGACAGAAATCCGGGCGAATCCAGCAGCATGGTGGGGCTGAAACCGGGCGAAATATTGAAAAGGGGCGACATCGGAATGGGAATGGAAATGGGCGTAGACGACTTGAACCCCCTCGACCCCCTGCCGTTGCCGTTGCCAAGTCCACCAGCACCACCTTCATCGAAAGTGTTGTTCTGGGCACCCAAAGTAGTTTCGGAGGGGGAGTACATCATCATCATCATCATAGCAGAGGCAGTGGGCTGAGCATTTGGAGAAGTCATGGCGCCGGCTAAGAGCTGCGAGAAGGACCTGCACTCGGAATCGGGGTCGGGGTAGGGGTCAACGTGGTCAGACATGAGGCTTGAGAAGAGCGTCGTCATAGGACCAGGGCTTCTTTTAATTGATAACGCATGTTCTTCAATGGAGGACGGACGAAGCGGCAAASTCAGACTCGGCCTGGACGAGCTCGAGCTCGAGCTGCTTGGCTTCCAAATCAAAGCGCCTCCGCGCCTGTCCCCAACAGTGGTCGCGCTCTCCTTCCCCTCCATACTGTTTGTTACAAAATTCAAAATGGGTATTGCTTTGGGCAGAGGAAAACTGCTGCTTCTTGTGCAAATCAAGCGGCTATTGCTTGAAGAGACGCTAAATTCGCGCTGAAAACATGAAATGGGGTGCTAGGAAGAATTGTATCCCGGATACTGAAGCTGAAATTTGGGTTCAAATGTAAATGTAAATGTAAATGTAGTTTGGAATTCGTGTTTTTGGAATGAAACGCAAACAAACAAACGAACGCATGTGCCCCTTTGACTTCAGCCTGTGCCGTGTTCACGTAGGAGGCAGAATGATTGTTTGGACAGATGTTATACGACGGGTAATCCCCTTGTCGTGTAATTTCCTCACTCGCTCACTTCGTTAGCTGACGGGAGATGGGGCCGAAGCTTCGAAATACATGGGCAAATTAGATCGGGGATAAATTTAACTTGTGTAGCTATCTCGATTTAATCTAAGAGGAAAGGTGAAGAATTATTAACTCTGTGACTGGCTGGTTGTTGGAGGGTGAGGGAGCGAGTCCCTGTCTCCGCCTGTTTCCTTTCTCCCTTCCACAGCGGAAGGAAGGTGCACATAGCGCTTCACTGTATAAGCCAACACGAAGTCAATAGTGTGGGCTCCATTTCCTCCACGCTTATTTCGTTTGAYAACTATATTTTTCAGATCTCTCTTACTCGCCGCACGCACGGAAGGAGGGAACAGGTAATTTCAAATCTCCTCATATACAAGTCCTTGGTCAAACATACAAGTTCTTTCCTTCTTTCTTTCTACATAGATAGATGCAATTCACTTGACTTGACTCAGATGCAATTCACTTGACTTGACTTTGTAGGTGACTTTTTACACTGACATCCAGGTATTGTTATTTATGTTCATTYTAGCGTTTTGAATATTTTTTATTTGTTATTTATGTTCATTACGGAGTTTTGAATTTTTTTTATTGGTTTTTTTTTAATGTTTTTTATTTTTTCAATTATTATTATTATTTGGCAAAATCTTGTAATTTTACAGTGTTAAATAGTGTTTTTGAATGTATAAATAGATTTACCATTTTTAAAAACTTTTTTATGTTTGTTATATGCAGTTTCGACCACTGAAATTGTAATTCCAACTACTTTTCTAAATTTCTAACTAAATTTTAAACAAAACAAATAAAAAAAAAACTTAAAACTTTTAGACTAGACTAAACATTTTTTTATTAACTTAAAATTTCACCTTCTCTCTTTTACTCCACATTACATCATAAAATTAAACTCAATAAATATTGAAACATAGTCCACATTACATCATAAAATTAAAATCAATAAATATTGAAATATACATTGTAGAAGTTGCAGTTACCTTATAATATCTTCCCTTACTCCTCATTACATCATAAAATTAAAATTAATAAATAATGAGATATACATTCTGGAAATTGCATTCTACCTTATAGTGACATTTATAACAAAGTTTTCCATTAAATCTCCTATATAATTTCATGATCAAGAATATATGTGTTTATGGGTACTTTACTTTAATGTGTGCATTTTACATGTTAGTATATAATTTCATGATCAAGAATATATGTATGTAGAATATATGTATGTATGGGTACTTTACTTGAGTGTGTGCATTTTACATGTTAGTCTAGTTATTGTCATCATGTTTCTAGTAAAGCGTGTTGTCATCCAACTCTCCGAGAGTCATTGTTCAAGGATTGTTATCCGATAGTTTTGTACAGGGAATGGGCAGATCCCAAATATTGCCACCATTCTCTTGTTTCCAAGAGAATACAAAACAACATTTTGATATTGCAACCAAAACAATATTTTGATATTAAACTTAAATGCAATTACGGAAATGAAGCATCTATCAAATGGATGATCAATAGGTGCAAGATCCACTTGTTCAAGCCATAAATGCAATGAAATTAGTTGAAAGACCATGTAATCCATGATTAAATAAAAAAAAACATTGTAATGTAATGAAGTGTGAACGGTAATAATAAAAGTATGTCAGGGTTATTAAATTTAGCTAGTAGCAAAATTAGAAAACATGCCAATCAAATTTGGCTGGAGCAAAATTTGATTAAAGATGCATAGATCCAAGTAAAAAAAATATTATTAACTTTTGGAGGCAGTATATAGCAGTCAGCTACCCTTGTTTATGTTAATTCCTAAGTTTTGGTATTTATGTTAATTTTTATATTCGAATAAGTTATGATTTAAGAGTTGAAATAGTTTTCAAGATCTTAAAATTTTATATATTTTGTTTTTCCTAATCATAATTATGTATGTTTGCTTATATATAAAGTTAAGGAGTTAGTACAATTGTTTGGTATTAATGTTATTGGATATTGTTTAGTTCTATAGCAATAGTGTTTTGTTGAAATCTTTTAGGCAAGGTGCACTTGTTTATGCCAACATATTTACCATTAATGTCATTTCCGAATGTGGGGAAATCCCTTGGGTTTTCCTATAAGATTTTCCTTAGAAATCATGGGTCTGAATCTCAAGGGGGTATGTACACCTCCATACACTAAGCAATGAAATCATTGTGTGGATGAGGTCCCTTGTCCCACAAACAAGGACGTCTCATATATCAATTTGGTGTCTACGCTATGACCTTAAATTATGTAATGACTAATTATTATTAGTATTATTAGTATTATTATATGAAAGTTTATTCGACATGGATAGTTGCATTTTACCTTGTAATGGCCCTCATCACATAGTTTCCACCCTAATCATGCTAAATTTTGCCTTCTAATGACCCTCATTTTATCTATGAATAACTCATCGCTACTCTTCCTCCTCAAATATTCCTATACTTTGAACATGCATGTATGTTGTTCGTAGGTTTTATTCTACTTATTATTGGTCGCAAATGTCATGTGTCATTTATTCTTGTTTTCATCATCCATTTCATTTCCATCTTTTAACACTCTATTGTTTATCTATTTTACAAAATCCTCCAGTCCATGCCTTTGCATGGATCCTCCACTATCTCTCCTACATCGAGGGTCCTTATGTCTATATATTTAGGTCTTCTCTTTTGTGGCTTGACATGTCATCTAGTGCCCATGGCCACCTCCATCTCATAACCCTATGCTTAACATGGATCAATATCCACTAGAGCCACCACTAAAGTCATACTATGTATGTTCTTGAATACTCAATTGCATAACAAAGGCATAGGAGTAGGATATTTTAAAGGATTTACATATTAAACCAAGTATAATATTCTAGACGACTATTTTGGTTTGAAAAATCATACATACAAATATGACAAAAAATCATGCCAAAAATAACCAATTGGTCAAAAATAGCCACTAAAAAATACCCTACATGTGATTTAACTCGTTGCCATGACCATGCCATACTACATCCAAAAATTTGTACAAATTAATGTGTCCATAGGTAGTGAAATCTTTCCTTCATCATGTTGCACTCATTATCAACCACCACTCTAGTCGGATGCCAATTATATTCCAAGCATGTTGATCTAGAACACAATAATCACACATATCAACTTTATAACACCTACCACCACTGCCAATCTAATATAGCTTAGCATTGATCCCCTTGTGGGCATGATCACCTATCCTCACCCTCCACCCTAGCATGCCTTTTAGTACCTCCAAAACATCATCGAGGAATACCAAACTATTATGAATTGATCAACCCCTGTAAATAAGTCTATAATATGCATATCCAAGGTGTGGAGAATACCTACATATTGAGAAACCTTATCACATATTTATCTAAATCCAGCCACTCAACTAGTCAATCAACTACCCATGTTGGCACCCCAATTGTTCTTACTTGTGTGACATTTCCTAAATTGCATTGCATTAATGTGTATTGTTGTGCAATCATTAACTCTACATACTCAT